>VXBL01007713.1:202994-366226 GCA_013400195.1 Aramus guarauna
CCCCGGGGTGGATGGGTATGATGGCACACCAGTCCATCCTCATGCAATATATTTTCACCCCATGCCAATTATAGAATATGAGAGCTTATTGATATGGTTATCACTGTGTTTAAGTTAGAAGGCTTTCATTTTTTGAAACTATTACAAGAGGAGTTTTCAGAATTTCTCATATATCCCTATAAGTTCGAACACCTTGACTATCTGAAAATGTTATCAATGTAGTTTAAATAAAGGAACAGAAATCATTTCGAATGCCATAGCAGTATAACACATTCCAACTTTAGGTCAGAAATACCTTGTCAGCTAATACTGAAGTTAGTCCTTGTGTCACAATCTGATTTACTTATTTTTGAAGTGATAAATCAGGTAACTGTCACGTTATGCTTATGAAAAGGTGTGAAGTTAAGTGTATGCTGTAGGTCTGCTCAAAGCGACCTCCACTTCAGCACAAGCAGTGGAATTTGTCACTTGGCTGAAGGTGTTCAACCCTACAGTACTTATGCACCACGATGAATTCATTTTCTGAGAGTTATAGGTATGCCTGGTACCCAGTTTGTCAAAGGATATGTCTAATTAATCTTGCAAAAGGTAGTGTGTCCTAATCCGCATTTGAATATTCCTAACAAATACCACTGACTTAAGGCTGTCCATATCTAGTTTAAATTAATTGAAACAGATGCACGGCTATTTTTGAAGAAATTAGTTAATGATTGCTTTGCCATAGAGACTGTTGTGTTTAATTGTTATTATTTGGGGAAAGAAATCTCTGAAAATGGAATTAAGCTTGGATGTAAATATCAGTCATTTGAGTGTGTAAAAAGACAATAAGGGTGATAGCTTCATTCAGTTGTTGTTATGCTTGAGGGGAAAGAATATCTCCAAACATGTAAAAATCAGAAATGAATGAATAGAAGCAACCAAGCAGGAACACTGTGCTGTAGAAATTCCATTATGGACGAAAAGCACATTTAAAAAAAAAAAATTGATTTAACTTGTTAGGAGATTACTGTCATTAAATTGCTAATCATATAATTACTGTACTGTTTTATAGAATACTGGTATGAACAGTGACATTCGGCTACTTTCTTAGTGTGTAGGAAGTTTTACATGCTCCGTGAAAATAGACAAACCCAGGGTAATTTCCTGTAGAAACAAAGACCTCTGCCTAACAAAGGCACCGGCTTAGGTTGCGCTGGCCTAAGGCTATCATGGTCAGTGCCTCACCTCCTCTCCATACCGGCTTCCTTTTACAAACCAATGAGTCAGTCACTCATCAATCGACTTTAAATTGCTGCTGTTTCAAGTGAATGGCGTTTTAAGGTAAAGCACCATTGATTTTTATTTGGCGTTAAATGCTCGTTCCACTTTCAATGGTGACAACTGAGGAATCCGTTAGCACCTCGTAGTGTGGGTCCCTGCAGAGTGACCTGAACATCTTGGGGCTGCAGTCAAGCCAGGGCATCCCTGCTCATCAGTCCATGTTTTCCATGACTAGGTAGCTTCCAGAATTACAAAACTTCGAACATTTCAGTAGAAAATGTTGGGAATGGCAAGGCATTACTGGTAATACAGATTGCTTTATCTTGCGTATGTGGTTTTCTAACACTTCTGCCCTAGAATGCCTAATAGCTTTTTGAAGCTGAATGTCTTTTTTGTGTGTGTGTGTCAAAGTGCAGTTGTTCATGTTGAGGTTAGTAAAGCACGAGAGGGCTTTTCTTCCCAATCTTAAGGCTTCTTTTCTCCCCAGAAGCCAAACTGTGCTGGAGAACTGATGCTTTAAAAAAGAAGTATGATTGTCTTATGTATTTACTACTTTCTTGCTCATTTTGATTATTCTTTGTGCTCTCATCTTTGTAGTAACTTTGCCTTGCTTGTGATGTTTAAGAAAAGTAATTAAATACTCAACTTGTAATAGAAATCCTTCTTTTTTGCGTGTAGGAAATTCACAAATGGGTGCTACTATAGTAGATGCATTGGATACTCTTTATATCATGGGGCTTCACGATGAATTCAGAGAAGGACAAGAGTGGATTGACAAAAATCTTGATTTCAGTGTGGTGAGTAGAGCTTGCCCTAATATTTCTCTAGTCCTTTTCACAGTGTTCCTTTCGGGGGGAGGCAGAAGAGGTCTTTCAGCTGGAACTTAAAAACCTTATGATTCAAAGTATCAGAAGTTCAGATGTTAGCTTTATTGAAGTTCTCTGTGTTTACAACTTTATGCATTTTGAAAAACCACCAATCAACCCTTTCACACTCTAATTATAAGTAAAGATACATCTGTATATTGTATTTTCAAAGTACAAATTATAATTGGATAATGGAAGAAAGGGAAAGCGCTCAGTGAGAACCAACAGGGCCTCAAATGAGTGAATGCAGAAAAATGAGGCTTTACTAGCTGATGGCTGGAAATAACTGAGCTGTGAAACACAATTTTCCCCCAAACCATGGTGTCTAACAATACAATATTGTCTTCTCTCATGTCCTTAAGATGTTTTAACATGGTGAATGCCGCTTGAGTGATCTTAGATTCAGAACCTGTAGGCAAACCATCAGAAGAATTTCCCAGCTGGTCATACAGCATCTGACATTCTTTGTGTGCACAGAGTTTGGAAGTGTTAAATGGAAGATCGGGCTCTATTATATCATTATTGATTAAGTGGTCTTATTACTAATTTTGGGACTGTCACATATTCTGTGACAAATTTGTATTTCAATTCTTAGACTTGCCCTATGGCTCCAAAAATGACTTCTCATTCAGTAGTGCACAAAATTAAAAGTAGGCATACAGTTCAGAAATGAGCAGATGCTTACTGTTGTTTTATATTATATCTCCCATTTCAGAAATTGTTTGTTTGGAGTTTTTCTTTTTGTTTTAAACATTGACACTCTGGCAAACATTAAAGAACTAGTCTGCTTTTTTCGGTTAGTGCCAGATAATTATTCAGCCTAAAACTGAAAACCCTGAATATCAGAGACAGTATAGACATAGTGGTACCTTCGTGAGAGGGAACTGAATTACTCCCATAACTTTTGTCTGATCTGAGGCAATCTTGATATAAATTTGCAGAATTAATCTAGGATTTGGAAATTTACATGACCCACTGAGGTTCAATTACAGCTTCCTATGTATCGAAAAACATTTCTGAAGGTTAATGAGTTGTCTTATATATACCAGACTTGATTAATTTCCTTAGATGGTTTGAAGTTTATAAATAAATACATAAATTAGTTCCTTTTAGATTCTTTTACTGGGGAAATCATCAGTTTAACTCTACACTATACCATTGCTTGTGTGTGACTTTAATAGGTATTAAGTGGAATCATATACTGCATTGTTGATGCTTTTCTTGCATCACCTGTACGTGAATAAAAATACATCTTTTATTAAAAACCTATAATTGGGAGTATTTCAAACTGTAGACTTTTAATCATCAGTGATACATGAGGAAATCTTAGAAGTATTCATGTAATCTTTTTGAAATATGTGCAAAATGCATTTATTTTGGATACAAGCGAAATGCATGATACAGCCACAGGTGCCATAGAAAAACAGTGTGAAAGGAAATATATACCTATATATACCACTTCAACTGTGTGCCGAGTTGTGGGTCAGCTTGTACAGTGTACATTCTAGTGACTTTTCTGGATAAAAGGAAAGGTTACCTTACCTCAAAACCATTTGATAAAACTACATGTCTAATGGCTTGGACGAAGAGAAGTTTATGGGGGAGACAGTGTATATGTGGGCAAAGGAGTGAATGGGGCAGAGAGAGAGGCAGAAAGATGTTAAAACTAGCTAGTTCCTCTTAAAGTTCAATGAGTTAAATGAGTCAAGACATACTGGTGAATTTAACTATTAATATTGAGGAAGACAGTAAAATGTTTCATTCTCATGAGTTTCTCAGTGGTCTTGCGGTACTTCTTGCTGTAACATTAAATACATAAAGGCTATTCCTAGACAGACACTGTGTTAAAATGGAACTATGAAATTGAGATTGCACATTGGTAGTTCAGCTTCAGAAAGCACATTACAAGAGTTCTCTAATTATCATTCTACTTTATGGTGTAAACCCAGAAGATTTGGTATTATACTTAAACATAAGAGAAAAGATGCTGAATTATGGAAACGTGTAGTCCTTCCCTTCTTTCCCACCATCCCCAAACAAATTTAATTGCACTTTGTGGTGATAAATATGATTAGAGAACAGGAGAAAAAAATAATTGATTTTTTTTTTTTAAATCAGTTGAAGCTGTAACTGGAATTATCAGTTGGTGTCATGAAGATGTGCACAGGAATTTCAGTAGGGATTTAGATACTGAAACAGTACAAACTCTTGCATGCATGTTAGGTTAGGATATCTACTTGCCTCTGCCTGGATGATTTTTTCTTCTTCTTCTTTGATTAGGGAGTTGGTTAATTACTGACTCTTTCTTCCTGTTCTAGAATTCCGAAGTGTCTGTTTTTGAGGTCAATATTCGCTTCATTGGTGGTCTTCTAGCAGCATACTACCTTTCAGGACAAGAGGTAAGGAGATTGGCAGGTGCCTGTGCAATTTAATGTCTTCTAGCAAATGTTGCATATGAAGAATTTTCTAGAACCTTGGTTTATCAGTAATTTGCAAACTAATTTTACAGCGGTAAGGTATACAAAATAATCAAATTCTTAGAGTATGGAATCTTTACAGCTTGTTTCTGTGCAGGTCTCAGTCAATTTAAGACCCTTTGTTAGAGCTTTGAAGTGCTGCTTTTATCAAGATGTTTCCAAAGATAACCATTCAAGTAAACATCAGCCTGAAATGTCAAGTCACTAGCTTCTCATGCCAACAATAACTTGTTTTGATATTCTGTAACATCATGAAGGTAGAAATAATAGTTTTGCCACTTGTCCTACATAGCTGTAGGTTTGCTTCACAAAAGCAGTACACAGTCGTCTTACCATTTTCTCAGTGACAAACAGACAAATATCAAGCCAATTTCATCCCACTTCTGAAACTTCTATTAAAAAAAAAAGAAAAATCAAAGACTTATACTTCTAAGCGCTTAACCAAAGGTATGCTTAGATTGAAAGGATGCATTTGCCCAAAGACTTGCAGCCATGGACTGCTTTGGTCTAGCAGTAGCATTGCTGTGACCTCTTACTTCACATACTTTAACAAGGCTGGAGCCTGACCCAACGTGTAGTTTAAGTCATAGCTCTTTTCATGTCTTATCAGGTAGCTGTCTTTTGATCTATTGCCTGTGTCTTTGATTTGTTTGCTTTTATCCTTTTTTTTTTTAATGGCCTCTCTGTAGTCTACTACGTAAAACATTAGACTTCCAGCCATATTTCATGGCTTAAGGTTTGCTACACTTTTGGGTGTTCATATATATCTTTTCCCTTTGTTTAGGGGATTACCACATACATATCAATAAGTTATCAGGGGTTTTAAGCCCACAGCCCAAAAAAGAACTAGGAGAAACCCCGTATTTGTTGACTCTTTAGGTCTTTGGCATCACCCTGGGATGTGTGAATTTTCTTTTGCCCTACATCTGCAGAGGGTTCAGCTGCTGCACTGATTTATGGGATCTGTTACAGGAGGCCCAAAGGAAAGGAAAGTACAGAATTTTGCCCCTCTCTTTCCTTTGTAACAACTAAAGATTTGTGGCAGTGAGCCTTTTTCTGCCTCCAGAATCTGTCAGACTTAGGTCTTCCATCAGAGTTTTCTCACAGCTCAGTAAGGATTTTACTCTGAGGGAATGATCCTATTCCCCAGTGTTCCAAGTCAGCCTTTTACATTGTTTGCTATGGCACCTGTTCAGGAAGACAGTCTTTGTAGCAGCTATCACTTGTCTTGGAGTATGGGTGAAATTCAAGCTATTAGTTTACACTGTTGTCCTAACAGAAGGCAACATAAAAATCACTGGATGATCAACTCTAACATTAACTTGAGGCAGCTCCTGAATTTCATACAGGTCAGCAATATTTACCTATCAGTTTTATTTTGAAGGCCCCCAGGACAAAAGATTTCTGCTGTCAAATATAAGCAAGGAAAACTGCTTGTGTTTTTATTTCTGTATCAAAGAAGTTTCATGGAGAGCAGTCTGAGCTGTGTGTACTTTTCAGCTTGTGCTGAGGAGTAGCTGAAGTAGCTAAGCTGGAGCGTTAGTAATAGTCATGGGAGTTCCTACTGTACTTCAAGTGACCTCAACAGCATGTTGAAGGATGCTTCCTTTCTAGAAATCTGTATTTCTGAGCTCAGAGCTGAGATCACATTAAGTACTATGTGATCACTGAAGCCTTCAAGCGTTGAGTAGAAGAGTCCCACGTATTTTCAGCTAGGAATGTTGATCCTGTTTCTGGATAACTTAAGCTGGAGCATGCTCCTTGGAGTAATCTACTGTGACTATGAAAAACCTCAGAGAAAGAGCAAAGATCACTCATTGGTAGCTGAATTGCTTGTATAGATCAATACCACATCTGTCCACAAGTACCTTAACAAGAACTTTTTTGTCCCACTATGCAGGTGGATGCAGCTGAACACTGCCAAAACACATGCTTTGCATGTATTTGTAAAGCTGAGTATTTTCCTTTTCCTTTCAGTTGCTTCTGTTCAACAGAGTCAGAACAAGCTCCTTTGTTTAAAGAGTTTTCATCAACACATCTTATTTCTTTACTTCTTAGAAAGCTTTTACCCTCTGTGTTTCCAAAATTTTGGCCACTGGGCTGACTCTTGTTTTTAAAAGTATTTTTATAGCATTGGTCTCTCCAATGGACTTTAAACATGTCATATCTTGAGGTAGAAGATTATTCCTGTCAAGTGTTCATATGTATTATCTTTATTTTCCGAAAGAACTACTCCTAGAAAAAAAGTCTTCGGGCTGCATTTCTTTCAAAATAGTGTGACAGATAGGACTGCTTCTGGTACCCAATAGACTACTTTATTTGTCAAGTTGGATGGTTTCTCTGTAGTTTGTCAGTGTGGATAAGACAAGCAAGGGAACTTGAGGCTGTTCAGTAATTGAGCCTAGGAGAGAGACACCTACCTCTGAGAACTCCTTGGAGTTGGAAACAAGTTTGTTTTTAGATGTTATTTCCAATCTGGTCTTCTCTCTTCTGTTCCAAAGAAGAGAAGGTATTAGTTGGCTCAGGATTGGGGCATGCTTAATTTCTTTTTTTTTTTTTTCTGCATTCAGATATGTGAGGAGACACTTTTTAGACTTGCCTGTCTTAGTAGTGGCTGATCTCAAGAGTTTGGATATTTTGTCTGATCAGGTAGTGAATGTGCATATGGGCTTATACCCCTAAGGGACTCTATCTACTGGTAGATCCTTCCTTTGTTCTTCAAGCTATCATTTACTTGCTCATATTCCATTCCCATATCTTCTTGATATTCCAATCCCCATCTCCCTTCCTCCAAGCCTCTACTTCTCTAAGACTGTTGCTGGATGCTGGTTTAAAAGGTTATCATACTAATTTCCATAATTTTTCATGTCTTGTTTGATGTATTGAAAAATAGGATCAATACAAGGAATGGGCTGCTTGGAATTAATTCTGGCTTTCCCCTTTTATATAAATTCTGCTTAGGTCAGCAATGCAAGTTACTGTTGTTTGGTGAAAGTTATAAAAATAATTTTATTTTATTTTGACTCCTATCACTTAATGCTATTAAAGATGCTATGGTAACAACCATAAAAGAAAGTGTCCAAGACTCAGCATCAGCTGTGGAAGTTCAGTCATCTTTAAGAGGCTGCATTTGGCAAATTTGATAGTCAGCATGGTTTAACTGTATGCTTTTGCCCTTTGTGTGGAGACAGTAATTGTGCTTGATAGGCTTTTATCTGATTATGAGACATAATGCTAGATATTGATCATAGTTTTTAAAATACATCTGCCTGTTAATTTAGATAATATTGTCCTGTTTACTGCTTTTATTAGAAACGTGCTAATTTAAAAAATTTTTTAGCATGACTAGTGGCATGACTGTGATCTCCATGGTATATTTTAGCTGTCATGTTACTAGTCTTGCTTAGAGGACCATCAGCTATGTTCATGATTTTAATGATGCTGGTTACAGTGGATGGTAAAATTTTAAACCTTTCCTATTAAGATTGTGTATTGCTATCTCTTTTTTTCAGTAACAGTTTCCCTCTTGCTCACTGCAGTGGTTGGGGGAGTAATGAAATATCTCCCTTACAACCCAAAATAAGCTGCTATTTTTAGCAACTGCCAACTTGTCTTAAAATGCTGTTGGCTTCTCCTGTTCAGTGTTGATTCATAGGCTTTCTTTGTGAAACATGACCTTGCAAATTTTTTAAGAACTCAACCTATTACATGTGGAAACTTCTGCTGGACTTCCTTGAGTAATGAGCACATAAAGCTAAAGTTTGAGGAGGATATATTTTCATGTCCCTCCAGCCGAATGTCTTGGTTGTGTTGCCTCCCTATATATTTCTGTTGATGTGAAGAGACAAAATTGTTGCTCTAACAGACGGCTCTCCCGATTTGGGGAAAATCACCATCTTTCTCCATTTTTCAATGTCAGAATTCCTTCTGAATAGAAGAAAATCAAGATATGCCTGTGAAACTTGACACAGTGGAAAATTTTGCCTATGCGTTCCCTTTCAGTCTTCTCAAGTTGAAACAACACTGAGGTTTATCTGGTGGCAGGGGTGGTAGGTCTGCAATCTAGGAGGCCCTCGTTTAAATCATCTGCACAATAAGATTTTTTGGGTTTTTTTTTCCACATAGGAATGAGGTCCCAATCTGTCATTGCTTCTGAGATTCTTGGGGGTTTTTTGAATTTTTGAGCCTGTGGCTTTTCTCCAAATTACATTATTGAAATATATAATGACTATATGCTAAAATAGTGGAATATAGAATCATAGAATTGTTTGGGTTATAAGGGATCTTTAAAGATCATCTAGTCCAACCCCCTACCATGGCCAGGGACACCCTCCACTAGACCAGGTTGCCCAAAGCCCCATCCAGCCTGGCCTTGAACACTTCCAGAGATGGGACATCCACAACTTCTCTGGGCAACCTGTTCCAGTGCCTCACCACCCTCATTGTAAAAAATTTCTTCTTCATATCCAGTCTAAACCTACCGTCTTGCCATTTAAAACTGTTGCCTCCTCTTCTGTCACTACATGCCCTGGTAAAAAGTCTCTCTCTGTCTTTCTAGTAAGTCCTTTTCATATATCGAAAGGCTACTAGAAGGTCTCCTTGGAGCTTTCTCTTCTGCAGGCTGAATACCCCAACTCTCTCAGCCTGTCTTCACAGGAGAGGTGTTCCAGCCTTCTGATCATTTTTGTGACCCTCCTCTGTACTGGCTCATACAGGTACATGTCTGTCTTGTACTGGGGTCCCCAGAGCTGGACACAGTACAGAGGTCCCTGGTACAAGTGGGTTATAGTGCATACTGGTTTTTTTTTTTAATTATGCTGGCAAACCAAAGAAAGAAAAAGAGACTTGATGAAAAGCAGAAGAAAAGTGTGACATCTCCCAGGAGTGTTGCATGTCCAGGCAGGTGCTCTTGTATTTGCTGTATGGCAGAGGTTTCTTCTCAGTTTCCACTGAGCAACCTATGCAAAGTTTTTACTTCAGTAATCATTATTCCTTCTTAAGCTGTACATTAATAGGCATAATCTTTAAGTACCAAATCTCTAAATAGGAAGTGCAAAATTCATTGTGCCCATGCACAATCAGCAGCTACTAATTAAATATTTTTGGAGTTACAGGGTTTAGGAGAGTTGCTTAGTAGAAAGTGGCTGGGAGCCATACTGTGAGAACTGGACACTCCTTTTCTCCACCTCAGGTTGTGATAGAATGGATACAATTTTCACATTTTGTGTTTTGATCAAAAAGAAGCATGATCTTGTAGTTAAAGTGTGAACTACAAGTTTTCTACCTTCTGAGTTCACAGGCACCACTATACTTCCTCTTTTCTGTCTGTCAAATGGTGTTAACAGGCCAAATTTACATACTGGAGGTAAAATAGATAGTAACTTATCTGAATTGAGCCAAACTTTCTCAGTAATCTCTCCACAATCCTTTTACTTCTATAGGAACTAGACATGGTCTTCATTCTGCTGGGGAGGGGGGCAGGAGGGAGGCAACTGTGATATAGTTGATAATGTAACAGAAGTAAGTAGAAATTAAATGTTCTGTATGCCTACTTTGTAGTAAACATTGAGTATGATATCTTAGGATGAAAAGCAGCCTTATGTGAATTTAAAAAGAAAAAACCCACCCCAAACCAAACCAAAGAAACAAACCCCAAAATTACCCTTCTCCCTCTCAAAGGAAAACAAAACAAATCAACACTGGGGGGGGGGCTGCATTAAGACTCAACTATTTATTTTCTCTCATTGCATCATCCTGACGCAAATATCATTTTTCTCTTTAGTTATGAATCAATGTATTTTATAGTTTTCAGTGATACCTATCAAGGCATTGTTTAGCGTTTTCCATAGAACAATATGTTCCTTTATTCTAAGTTAATTCCCTAGACTTACTGCATAAGAATGTTTTGTGTTCTTTATGGTTATCTTCTTATCCAACACTAATCAAATATAATATCTTGATATCACTCTATTGTATGTAATAGCATCAGGATAGAAATGCTTAATGATAGAGTATCATGTATACACAGAGATCAGAACAAGATAAAGCACTTGCATTTCACAAAAAAGGACGCTGTTGCAAGTTACACTTTTATTATTAGATTGGAGCTGTCTGTTCATACAGTCTTTTAAAGTCTCTTTTCAGAGAGGTTCCTCTGTTATCTGGAAATCAGCCATATTGTATAGCTGTTTTTTCAGGATGTGACTGTGGAATTTTTTCGTCTCCCATGGTGTCTATTCAGTTTTCTGATTTAAAATTTTGTTCAAGATCAGTCATATTTGGTGCTTGCTTTTTCTCTGGGTAGCATGAGACTTTCTTTTCACTATGTATGTTGGTATTGGTAAATTCTTTTTTTTTTTCAACACAAATTATCTAATTGGTCTTTATTATATATATACACACACATATATGATTATATGTTCTTCCACTTCTCAGTCACACTTACGGATCTGGGTCTTTTTGTGCCTTGGGGTAGCTGGTACTGATTTCTGAGGGAGGACAGGAGGGGCTGCTTTGTAAAATCACTGCCTGTCCAAGATGTTCTCAACTCCTGGCACAAAAAAGCAACAACCAGGCAAGCAGAAGAATGATTGGCACCAAGTGGAAAAGAGCTGGCTGATCTCTCTGCGTTAATACTGAAACAATAAAGCTTGCCAACAGACCACAGCTATAAGCTGCAGTAGAAGTTATAAAATAGATCCACGATGAGTGTGCCTGAATGTCAAATCTCTGGGAATAGGCTACCAGGAGACCAGGAATTACAATGTCCTCAAGGCCTAGAACAGTAAAAGGTCTGTCAGAAGCTGATGTAGGGTACCATACTGGCATCTTCAGCAGAAATGGGATTTTCTCATGGTGTGCTGAATCAAGTGGTCCAAGAGCTGTAATTTCCATTATGCTGTCCCCACACCTGGTCAGTGAAGGAATGGTAAGTACAAGAAAGACATCATAGACCACTAATGCCAGCAGAAACAAGCTACAGTTCTTCATATTGACTATGTGAACTTCTTTGAGCTCATAAAGGCAGATGGAGATTCCTAGAGCATCTTGCAGGATCCAGGCCCATTGTTCCTCATTTCTGGAAACCATCCAAAAACCAGCAGTGAAGATGCTGAACCCTGCTAGGAGCAGTTTCTTCCCTTCCAAGCCTTTGTGAAGACACTGTAAATGAAATTTCTGGTCTCCAAATGGGACTTCAAGGAAGGAGACAGACAGCTGTAGATCCCAAGTGGTGCATATATGTAGAATAATCCTGTAATTAAACACACTAATTGATCATAGGAGCAATAAAGGATAAGCAAGATAAAGGACAGTGTTGCTATGTTTTCACAAATAAAGAAGATACTGTATAGTTGATTGCTGTGTGTTCAAAATACTCTGATTTTTTTACAGTTATATTTGATGAATTGCTGTTGCTTCTCCTCTATGGCTCCTGCCCAATAGCCTCGAGCAGTGACTATACCCACTGCTAGAATGAATGTGATACTCATTACATGTCAAATGTTGGTCCAACTTCATGAATAATAGATACGTAAAGTCCAAATTTTTGAGCAAATCTACAGGAATAGTCATCCCAATCATAGGCATGTCCACTGTGTCTGGATACTGTGGTATCTCCCCTGAGGGTTAATAATCCTAGAGTCTGGAGTTCTCAAAGAAGTTGCAGTTGCCCTTTCTCTCTGAGGAAATTCTAGTGATGAGGCTCTTGCCATCACCATCGTCTTCCCCAAAAAAGGAAGGAAGACAAAGTAAGGCTGAAAAGGTGAATTTCTGATAAGACTGGAACTAGCACAGTTGGCTATCCTTGCTTTTCAGGACGTGTGCCCAGTGAGAAGGGACCAGGACCCCATCTCTGGGGTACCTTTGAGTCTGGTTTGCAGAAGAAACAAGAGCAGTGAGAGGGGAAGAAGCAGTGCTCCCATCTTGCAGCTATTCTCCATGCTGTGGGACCCCTTCTTACTCATTCCTTCCTTCAAGAAAGTTTCTTTGCAGAGTGACTCAGCATACTTCCTTGTTACATAGCAAGTCCTAGCCAAGCAGAAATGAGCCCCATCCATTGATCATTACATATCTGCTTCTCCTGAACTGAGGAAGTAGTCTCCTGCCTTCTACATGTCAAGTCTGCCCCTTCCTCATGGCTACAGCTCCAGCTTTGTCTGTGACATACATCTGTGGCTCACCATGGTGGCAAGCCCTCATCGCTCATGGACACCTTCTGGGGCTTGGTATCACTTGGGGGTGGGGATGTCAGTAAACTTCAGATAGAATATAAGCAAATAGCTTTGCTCATAGTGACTCCTTCCTTCTTCCCATGGCTGTGTGAATTGGAAGATGAAGTCCTTTGATATTAGACTTTCACTAATAAATCTTATTTCCATTTGTAGTACCTTGAGATGCTTTCAGCCTTAGTTAAGCCTTTTGGTGCTTCCCCTGTGTGTTCCCAGCATGCTTTATTTTCTCCTCTTGTGTGTGTGATGAGTTGAGTGAAATCCTGCATATACTGAGAGCAGGAGAAAAAAAATCTTCTTAACATGCAGAGAAAGTAACTGGAGCAAGCATATCCAGGTGCTTGCTGAAGCATCCGTGGCTCCAGGTAGAAGGCAGAGTGCAAAATGCAGATCATTGTCAGGAGGCTGAAGAGATGTAGTTAAGTCAGAGAGATTCAGAGGAACATGGTGGTACATGGATTTCTTTTGTTTCACTGCAGACTTTCAGGTGCCTAGATTTTATCCAAGTCAAGATAGATCCTTTAAATGTGTGGGTTTTCCCTGTCTTTCTGAGCTTTGCCTTTGGGAAGGTTGATTCTTTCAGCCTGAATAACTCAGGGCAATTGAGAACATATCTAACTGAAATTTTTGAGTGATTTTAAACATGACATCTATACAGAAAGACATAATTAAGATTATGCCAAACATTAACTATAAAAGGTGATGAGGGCTTTATTTACATGCCTTTGTTTCAGTGGATAAGCCTGTTTTTCTTCTGATCCTCAAAAAGACATTTCTTGTTTTGATATGCTGCTTCTGTGGGTTTTTTAAATTGTATCACAGGTGTTAGAATACATCTTCTGAGGTGGTTGTTTTGAGTATGGATTTCCCCCCCAAAAATGTGCATCCTGACTGTAGTACAGTGCTACAGCACTCCTCTGTTCCAGATCTGAAATGGTCAGTAGGTCACAGAGTGCTTAGGAAATATCGTTCTGCCCTGCAAATGCATGAAATGCAAGCCCAACCAGAGGTCAGATCACAGGGGAAGAGCTAGTCGTCACTCATATCTTCTGTGCAGGGTCCTTGGCAGGTGTGTCTAACACCTATCTTTATACACACTGAGGATGAACCTTCTATTCTTAATCTCTTCTGCAAAATTATACTGGGCATGTGCCCCATAACTATTCATTTGTGAAAGTTTACAGCCTCCTTGTGAGAGTACGTGTTATCGTGCTAAATTCAGACATCAGTAATTGAGTAGTGGATAGACTTGTGGATAAAATACTGGAGATATTCACTGGATTTGGAGTGCTTCAGTGAACAAAGTATGACTGTACCTTTTCTCAGCAATTAGCTCTCTACGAGCCTATGGCCATGACTTACAGATTAGAATCCTTAAAGCTTCTGAAAAATCAGCACATTTCCTGAAGGAAGATGAACCAGAAAAAGAAATGCTGTAGCTAGCAGTGGTCTCTGAAAACTCAGATTTAACAATCTTGACTGGCATCTTACAGGAAGTCTGTAATGAAACCAAACATTGTGCCCATGGCTTCTGGGTTCCTCCCCACAAAAGTTCAGCCGCAGCTGTTTGCAGCAGGATTTCGGGGTTGTTTCCAGTTCTTGAGTATGTTCTGGGTTGTAAAGAAAGCGAAGTGCCTGAGAGTTAGGATTAGTAAGTGATACTTAACATGCTTTGCCTAGAGCTCATTTGCTAGCGGTCCATAAAGGCATTTGTAAGGTGTGCAGGAGTAACCCTATCTTGCCTTTAGAGTAACCAAGCATCTTATCTGGTGTGAAGAGCATTTGTCTGTGGAGAGAGTGCACAAGGTACCTATTGACTGCTTGATTTTTATTTTATTTTTCATGAAATGTAGCTTCACAAATCACTAAAACTCCCCCCGTGTGACTGGTAATGGTAAATAAAACATTCCTGCTAGCAATAATGTGTGGAATGATACAGAAGCACAGAGATCGATAGAGGGTCAGTTGTTGGCAGAGTACATGGCTGTGCTTGAGAAACTATGTCAAGTAAGGAAAACAAAGTGAATATTATTCTAACGGCTGTTGTGCGATAGTGACAGGAGGACACTTACACCGTTATGACAAAGTGTTCTTGTCTGCTGATGATTTATTAATACAATAAAAAACATAGCTTATTGTTTTATTTTTGTTGAACAAAGTTATTTATGGTATTTGCAATATAAAAAAAAAAAGACTAATGATTTACTCTGTTTACCTTTGTCACCCTTAGATTTAAAGCAGTTCCTTTACATGATTGTCTCTCTCATCTTTATAAACACCATCAAAATGACATATCTTTCTGGGCAAGATAATAATGTAATTTGCATGGATAAATCCAGTCTGAAATCTGTCATTTAAAATAGAGAGCAAGGGCTGTTAAGTACTTGATACTCTATTAACAGATAATCAAACTAATCCTTTCCAGGAAACTGACAGGCAGCATCTTTTCTGTTCAGGAAGATTCCTTAGTAGAATTGTTACATATGCCAGTGGATATCCCCGATAACTGACCTAAATACGTAACGTATAGTTCTTCAGTAAGCAAGACAATATATTTTGTGAACTGTTTTCACAGAAGTCTTGATTATACCTATGAAGGAGCTTATCTAAATCAAGTTTTCAAAGGTTTAAAAAATCAGAAGAGATAACAGCATTGTGTATGCCCTATCCAATAAAGATGAAATTTCAGTTTGTTGCCAGGCGATGAGCTGCTTATTCACAAATGGTTGTAACAGCTCACTGGTGTTTAACAGGGCACAGCCTGAAAAAAATCTTTTTTTCTTGAGTTTTAAAGCATTGTCACATATTGGGCATTGCTACTGCTCACTGCAGTGCAGATTGTAATCCTTGTGCAGTTTCTGTTTACCAGGCTTGTACTAAACATTTTCTTGACTTGCAAATGACACTTAGCCCTGCATCTTGCTGCATCTTGGTACCGCATGGCACCAGAAAAGGAAGAAAGGAGGGCAAAACTGACTTCGTTGTAATTTTGTTTCCTCTAAGTCTGATTAGAAATAGGTTTGCCTGTTGGTATAACATGCTTTAAATTGGTTGAAATAAAGGACAAGCGGTTTTAGCAATAGAAAATACAATCACTATGCAGTAATAGCCACTCTTAAAACTCACTCCTTGGTCATGTTCCTGTAGAGGGCCATAAAAGCTAAGAAAGAATAGATCTTTCTAACTGCTTGCATGCCATGTATCTCCTGATGACCATGTCTATTAGTTTTTGGCTCCCTCTTCAGTAGTGTAACAGTCATATTGACGCTGACGGGCACCAGTGACAGCAAGCACAGTATCTCTTATCTGTTATTTTTCCAGATATTCATTTGTTGGCATTACTGTTGACAAAGTAACACACCAATTTCTACCCACTGAGTTTTCCTTTGTCCTTTCCTCCTATGTTAGCATCTGCACTGAGGGTTTTCATGCTTGATCTGATCCAAAGAGGAAGTGTGGCCTTCTTTTTCATCAACTGAAAAGACAGTTCTTCCAGTAGGACTCTTTTTTACTTTAAAAGAAAACAAAAATACAACTCTGGACATGATAGGACTTTAAAACCAGGCATCTTTGGCTAGTTTTGCCTTTTGGAACTTGTTTTCATTCAGTGCTAACTATTATGCTTCCCTCTTAAAAAGGAGTTTGAATATTAAAAACTGTTTCGATAAGAACATGTACTGTGAGAGAAAAATGAAATAAATGCCGCAAATGCTACAAAAATTGCTAAGCAAACCCACTAAAAACTAGCAAAAACACTAGCAAAAGTCACATTGCCTCTAATAATGTGTTCACCTATCGTATGATAAAGATGGTGAACTCTAGTCAATTAGGAATCAAGAGGATGCTAAGCTGTCTGCAGTAGTACTGTATTACCATTTATGAATTGGATAATCAGCTGACAAATCTTAAAAGAAATTGCCACGGAGCTCTCTAGCCTATTGACATTTATTTTTTTCAATTTAAAATATAAAATTGCGGATAAATGCCTAAACCAAAAGAGCACAACTATGTCCATGTTCAGAAAAGGTCATATAAGGTGACCTAGGTATCTATGAGCCAGTTAGTCTGATTTCACTCCTCCTCCCCATCCTAGAAATTAATTTAATGGAAAATAAAGGATCATTAATATAGTAGTGATTTAACAATAAAAGCATTCTCATAAGAATTTATAGCTGACTGTAGATTTGTTCATATTGAAATGACAAGTAAACTCTGGAGAAATTTAATCAATTGCTCAACGTGGCCTGTATAAATTAAGTCCATTTCAATGTTGCCAAAGGTGCAGATGCAGGCTGTAAGTTATAAGAAAAACCAACAGCTCATGTTGGTCAGACCAACGTGGGAACAGAACAAGGGAATATGTTTTGGGTAGCTGTGGCTTCAAGACTATGTGGAACTCACAAAAGGCAAGCAGCTCAGTTTGAACTTTTGGTATGAAATCCTGTGGCAAAAGACCTATGAGCATTTGGATTTGTAAATAAGAGTTTTGAATATGAGGAGGAATTTATTTCTGTTTAAGTCATTAATAAAGGGTCACTGGAATGCTGTAAATGTAATCACGTTCTTAAAAGGATGTGTAAAACAGAAATGTAGAAAAATGACCGTAGTATAGAGGACTGATAGTTATGCGTCCTGGACATGTGAATAATCAGTATATTGTATATGACTCAGTCCAGATATCTCTCTGGAAGAAATGTTTCATTTAAATACTACTTATTGACAGAAACACAAAGATGGCTTGGTAATTAGACTTTATTTTATACAGAAGATCAAATTGTTGCTCTGTTGAGCCTTTTTGATTTTTTGTGTGGAAAAAAAAAAGAAAATTTTTGTCTTATTTCTGGCTGTAGGATCTAAAAATTATGCTTCAGGAGTTTACGGTATTTATCTTACCATTTTCAAAATAAATGTCTGTTTTTTCAAGTGCCTTGCAGAATTTATGCAACTATGAAGATTCAGTGCTTACTAATTCATTGCTCATAGCTTTTGTTTGCCAACTAATTTTCTGTCGGAACTTGGTCCTAAAATATATTTTAACTATAGATAAGATAAATGTCTGTAAATCTGTGAAAACAGGACAGTTCATCCATTAAAAAGCCATAAAACACTATTTACTCACTTTCACCTACAATATAATGAAATGTATTTTGCATCTGACGTTGTGTAAAGGATATGTTTTTGAAGGTGTAAAAGCTATATGATTTTTAAAATATTTTTCCTAGACTGACTTTTTGCACTGTAATCTGTTACATCACACCAGTGGGAGGAGGGAGGCTGTGTGTATAATGAGTGCACATAGTGTGAAACAATATGTAATTTCATCTCTGTTTAGCTTTTTTGTAAAGGCAAATACAGTCTAAAGGGGACTGAGTCATTTCTGGCAAAGTCTAAAGGGGAATGCAAGATTAATTTAAAATGGGAAGCTTGGCAGCACATTCAAGAGAAACAGGAGACAGGAATAACTGAGAAAGTAGAAATTGATACAATGTAAGCACAGAGCTGAAGGACAAAAAAGATGACATGGTAGAGGAAAATATATGGGAAATTAAGGAGATATTTGACATGAGTGGAGAATGTGATAGGAGCAGGTGACCAAAAAGAAGCTAGTGTCAAGAGAGATTAATTATCAGAGGAGGTAGATAATCTTTGTGTAAAAAGAATTCTCATAAGACTTGTATAGTGCAAACAGCTTAATTACTTCACTTCAGAACCATTTTTTAGGTTTCCTAATACACATTTTCCTTTTTAAAAAACACAGAGAGACTGGATCATCAGTTGGGTTTGGACCTTCAGGAACATAATGCAGTCTGTTACTCAACTTAATAGAACAACTGGTAGTAGCAAAATACCAAGAATCCCTGATGAATAAAAAAACCCAAACCATCCCCAAATTCATTTTTACCATTTGCTTTCCCTGGGTATGTTTGGCTACAAAGGCATGTTGAGAGGCTGATATCTTAGGGTCAATTCTAGGTCCGAAGAATATGTTCTGGAGATGAGAAAGCATTCTTCCCCTGTTAGATTCCCCAAGATGTTCCTTACAATGACACTCTTGGCACTCCATCCATGGTCCTCTGTTATGTCCTATCTGCTTTAGCCCTCCATTTAGTCCTTCCTCCTGATGCCTTTTGTTTCTTCCCTTCAGCTCCTGTTGGTGCTCTCTTCTTTTAACAACTTCTCTCTGGCACTTCACCTTTGTATGAGGAGCGGGGCTGGAAGCCTTATCTTTTACCTGGTTTGCTTCCCTGCTGGCAAAGGTCCACACTGATCTTCTGTCCCTTGATGGCTCTTTTGGTTTCCCGATGGCAATTCAGATTTTATCCTTCTCTTTCTCCATTCCCTTTTTCTAAGCTTTCTAAATCAATCTACTTTCTTGCTGCCAGCAACAGTGGGAAAACATTTAAGTCGTATGCCAGACATTGTCTGTGCTCTCACATCTGGTTCCCTGTGCTACAGTAGCACTCTCAGCAAGAAGAAATCATCTGGAAGGAGAGTCTTTTAAAAGCCTGCTTGCATCCTTGGAGCATGCTTAGGCATGATTGTGATTATTTGGTGTCTTCTGTAAATTCAAGGTCATTGCTTCTAGTCCTGAGACAATTTATTGACAAAGGTAACTAATCTGGCACTTTAACACTGCATGGCAGGGAAACTTACTGTGAAGAAGTCAGAGATATGAAAAGAAGGAAAGATAAAGGACAAAAATTGCCTGGGCTGAAAGCAACTTTCTAATAATAATAATAAAAGAAAACTAACTCAAAACTGACATAGGTTTGGGCTCAAGTGGGATGGGAAACAGTGCATTGTATCTTCCTGGAATGATTAGATCAGAGAGGCATTTATATGCCAGATTTTCATTGCATTTATTCTGAATTTTAAGTGATCTGTGTTGTTGGCTGACAGGTGTAAAGTACCTCAGATTTGAAGGCCCTTTAAAAATGGAGAACGTGTAACTTTTCTACTTGGATATGCGTGAAACTAATGCCAAGGAAGCAGATACAGCTATTGAAGTGAATGGAAATTATGTAGTTTAATTGAGGTATTATTAGCCAGTGCCAGGTAGTTTAAATGTGATTATCTGGCTGTCCAATGCATGCCAAATTCTTATTTTTAGATCTTCCAGAGCAAAAAATTCAAATATTTCTAGTAAGCTAGTATATGCACAAACTTTCTTATGGATTTTTCAAAATTATCAATAGTGTGAAACCAATGAATATTTCATTAGATCCTAAGATGCCTCAGTCAACAGTAACTAGATTCCTTATGTCTGTTGTCCAGGAAAGCAACTTTGGAAAACTATAGTAAAAGATAAAGATAATATCAGTTAACAATTCTGTTAGCAAATCTTTCCCTGCTGGCGGTAGAAAACCACTATAGTATTTATTATCTTATATCTAAGAAGCAGCATTTGAACATATAATTGCTAATTTGTAAAATCTAAATAGGGAAAGTTGTAGTCAACCAGATAATATCTGTCTTATCTGCATTTGACTGATGCAGTTTAAGTATTTTTCTGTGTTTATTTTTCTTCTCATTTGTAGACTGGAGATTGTAGCTGAACAATATGAGCACATAGGCATTTTAATGATTTTCAGTACAACTCTAACTTAGGAACTACTACTGGGATAGTTTTCCTAGGTTGTCTAGTCCATCCATATTGGTAGATAGGATGGTGTAGTTTCTTGCCATCACTTTTGGCAATGTTTTATCTGTCCCTGTATTCAATATGCCAAAAAAACATGACCTTTTTTTTATCTTAGAACAATCTAGAGCGTCTAGGAAAGAGGAAGGCTGGAGACTTGAGTGTATGAATGGACCTGTGGGCTTTACTGAGCTTTTTGTTTCAGAAGTAGAATGCAGAGTGCAGTCGCAGCTTTTTCCTTGAAGTCAGGATAATTCTGATACATTGCGTTAGAAATTTTTTATGAGCTGAATCTCCAGAGATACTAAGGATAGCTAGGCTTGTGTAGCCATGACTTTTAGATCAGAGGCAACTGTTACATCACCGAATTTCATGTATCATCTGAAACTGGACAGCCTTTCTTGCCTTCCTACTATTCTTTCAAATTGTCAACAAAAGCATATATTTCGGGGAGTTATCCAGTGTGATTTTCTTTTTATAAAATACTTGTAAAAGTTTCAAATGTGGTGTTAGTGGCTAAAGAAAACATCAGCCTATTCTTCATGTTTTGAAAACTAAGGGAGTTTCAGAAAACCTCTTTACAAAGGTGTTTTTCTTTTAGTGCAAAAAAAAACCTGGTTTGACTTGAGAAACCTTTAAAGGGAAGAGGCCTGGATCAGAATGGGTGCAGGAGGAGACAGTCATAAATGTTCATAGATGTTGACTTTCTGAGTTTGCTGAATTGGTAATATGGGTTTTTGTTTTAGTATGGCTTCTTTTTTTTACTTTTTTTGAAAGAAGGAAAATTTCATGAAACATTTATTGGCTTGTGAAATGAATAAATCAGCAAGTTATGTAATATTTATGGATGAAGTACTATCTGCTTTATTCTGTTGTTCTTGAGAGACAAGAATTCTCATACTACAGGAGGATTCTGCAGCAACAGTTGCATGAACAGAAGTAACCAGTCCTGAACTTCCAGCAGGGTGAATCTGGTGCTACGTCTATAAAACGTAGCTGAAGTGTGCTCTCACTCTCCATTCATACTATCATAGCTGAAATGTTATCAGAATCTTACTGCATCTCCCTCATTTCACAAGATGCCTTTGTAATTAAATCCGTGGAATTTATTAGAAGCAAATATATAAAGAGAGAGTAATTTCTTCATTAATTGGTAGCAGGATGGCCCCCACCTGCAGTGGGGAATGCCCTAGGAACACTGTAAAACCCAGGAGTTCCCAGTCTTGAAGGGGGAAAGTGTGTTGGAACTTGGAGCTATTCATCTGGCATGCAGACGTCATCTTCCTGTGCATTAAGGCTTATATATAATAAGCAACAAAACAGCAATGCTTATTAAGCTAGTTATCTTTTTTTTTTTTTGTGACAGTGCAGCTTATCTTGGTTTTCAGCCATAAATCACACAATGAGCCTTTATCTCTGCTCATGCAGAAAGTCCTATCTGACAAGTTGAGCTTTAAATGGGTGGTTAGCTACAAAAGGGCGGTGAAGAGTTCACTGCTGCACATTGAACTCTGAGAGTAAAAGATAACTATTCTAGATTAGGCCAAGAAATACCAAATGTTTTCCTCAATGGTCTGAGTCTAGTATTGCTGTCAGATGCTCTGGGGTTTTATTCTGCATTCAGTAATTAAATAGGTCTACCTCGTCATCTTTGTGCTTAGTGTTCAAAGGAAACGTGTGCAGGATTCAGTAGTAATAGTAGTACCGACGGTGAAAGTACTAAATTTTTGTGAACTTGTGCAGTATATCTGTTTTGTCTGATGTTTTTTTCAAGGACCAAAAGTTATCAAACCTGCAGAACCAGACACATTGCATGACCATGGATAACTCACTAGTTAATAACTATCAGATTAAGTAGAAGTCTGTCATTTATTACTGTTTAAGAAGAATGACTGAGACTGATATATGAACATAAAGAGATTCTTTATTTGCATAAAACATCTATAACCCCCCCTCAGAGTTAGGAACAGAGGTCATTTGAGGCTGTTTGCCACTCATAGTGCTGGAAGGGAACACCTAACAGCAGTATTAGCATAATATAGTCTTCTAAGACTTGCTGCCATGCATCTCAGCAGTCACTGGATATATCAATAAGGCTTTTGAAGAATCATCTTAATCTTTAAGGCCTTTTCTGCTGAATGTTTGGCCTTATTTGGATTAACATGCTCAGGAGCAAGCTTTCATATTGTGGGGTGGGTGGCAGGTTCGATATGTTAAGCATCAATTTAATGGATGAAAATGATTCAGGCTCACAGCTGGTCTGCTGTACACACTAGTTTGTAGATAGTGGTTGATGATTCCATCTTAATGAGGCATCCACTTATCCGATTTGGGGTTTAGGTTTTTGCTTTTTTTATTTTTTTTTTTTTTCTAATTTTCACTCTCTCCTTCTAGCTGTAAACAGCTTGATTTGTATTTGATGAGGGGGAAAAGTCCTTCCATCGCTTTACAGTATTTGCAGAAAGAAGCATTAGCCTACCAATGGCCATGTAAATTGATGGATGTAGTGTATTAGATTTTGCCATGTAAAATGGAAATACTTCTCCAAGTCTATGGTGGCTTTTGAAACTTTTCTGAAAAAATGTCCATATTTTGAGAATGGACATAACAGCTACACTGGATTTAATACATATGTTGGGGTTTAACCACAGCCAGTAACTAAGCATCATACAGCCACTTGCTCACTCTCCCCGCCCCACAACGGGATGGGGAGGAAAATGGAAAAAACTCATGGGTTGGCATAAAGACAGTTTAATAGGATAAAAAAAAGGAAGAGAATAATAATATTGTAGAAAGCAAGTGATGCACAAATGCAATTGCTCACCACCTGTGGAAGACAACCCCCGATGCCCAGCCTGTTTCCAAGCAGGGATCCCACTTCCCAGCTAGCTTCCCCAGTTACATGAGGAGCATGATGTTATATGGTAGGGAATATCCCTTTGGCCAGTTTGAGTCAGCTGTCCTGGCTGTGCTCTCCCAGCTTCTGGTGCACCTGGCAGGGCCTGGGAAGTTGAAAAGTTCTTGACTTAGTGTAAGCACTACAACTACCCAGCAACAGCTGAAAACATCAGTGTATTATCAACATTATTCTTGTACTAAATCTAAAACACAGCACTACCAGCTACTATAAAGAAAATTAACTGTATCCCAGCTGGAAAGTTTAGTTCTACTTTACCTAGGAAAGTATTTCTACATCTGAAAAATAGGATCTCTTGCTAGAGCTGTTACAGAGTCTTTACTTCAGGAAGACTCAGATCTGTTACCTCCACATCTTAAGGCCACTACGTGTTAAATTCATGTTAAAATACATGGACAAGGGAAGAGCAACTGACATCATCTACCTGGACTTGTGCAAGGCATTTGACACTGTCCCTCATGACATCCTTGTCTCTAAATTGGAGAGACATGGATTTGATGGATGGACCACTTGCTGGATAAGGAATTGGCTGGATGGTTGCACTCAAAGAGTTGTGATCAACAGCTCAATGTCCAAGCGGAGAACAGTCACGAGCGGCATTTCTCAGGGGTCAGTACTGGGACTGACGCTGTTTAACATCTTTGTTGGTGACATGGACAGTGGGATCGAGCGCACCCTCAGCAAGTTTGCCAATGACACCAAGCTGTGTGGTGTGGTCGACATGCTGGAGGGAAGGGATGCCATCCAGAGGGACCTTGACAGGCTTGAGAGGTGGGCCTGTGCGAACCTCATGAAGTTCAACAAGGCCAAGTGCAAGGTCCTTCATGTGGGTCGGGGCAATCCCAAGCACGACTACAGGCTGGGCAGAGAATGGACTGAGCAGCTCTGGGGAGAAGGANGGAACAGGTTGCCCAGTGATGTTGTGGATGCCCCCTCCCTGGAAGTGTTCAAGGCCAGGTTGGATGGGGCTTTGGGCAACGTGGTCTAGTGGAGGGTGTCCCTGCCCGTGGCAGGGGGGTTGGAACTAGATGGTCTTTTGAGGTCCCTTCCAACCCAAACCATTCTATGATTCTATGAAATTCTGTAATTAATGTAAGTGTGAACGCACATTTGAAAAAAGATTGAGTTACCCTACAGGAACAGCACTTCCTTGAGAGCTGTTGTCTTTGGGGTTTCTGTGACTCCCTCTCTGTTATAGGATTGTATACTTTGGACTTTGTGCTACCAAAGAAACTTGGGGGTGGATGGTCTCCATGATTTATGCACCGATTACAAAGGTGCTTTGTGGGTGTACAGGGTAGGTACAAGGCTCTGAGAGAAACAAAATGCTTTCCTCTTACCTGTATGGAACGTGCACAAGCCATTTGATTAGTAGGCAGTGTGGCTGGAAGAGTGGTAAGGAAGCTGCACAGTTCTCGGTTATTCTTCTGTTCCCTGGCAGTCAAATCGTGCCAGTCTTCGTAGTTGCAGATGTCATACAGTGCATTTTTAAAAGCTGTGGTGATGATTATGCAGCAGTCACAGTCATGTTTCATTATTAGTTATCCTTATCACTAACTTTTTCCTAATAACTAACTTTCCCATGTTCCATTTTGTGTTCTCCATGTCTAGGGAAAAAAAATCATTATTCATTTTCCTTGTATAGCCTTTTATATACTGAAAAGTCATTATTTTGTTCTCTCTTGAACATCTTTTCTCTGGACTAAATAACCCAAATTCTTTTACAGTTTCCTAATGAGCTCTATTTTCAAGGAATCCATTTGGTTTTTGTTCTTCTTGCCTCTGTGCATCTTGAAATGCATTGCCTGTCAACAGGGAACTGCTGAGGCTGAAATAGAATCTATCAGTTCAACTTGTCTTTAAAAAACAAAATGATTACTATATGATAAGTAACCATGTTGTCTGATGCCAGCACATTATTTAAAAGGTAGAGCCTGAGACATTTACTGTTGCTCTTATAGTATGTATGAAACTTTAATGAGCTCAGCAGAGCACTCTGGTCACCTCTGCAGTCTCTCATAAAAGGCATCAGCATCTCATCCACCACCACTTATTCTGTTTCTTTCTTTTCCCTACATCTCTCCAAATACACTCTTTTGGTCAATTTGCTCTGATAAAAACCTGTGTAGCTGTGTCTCAGTTCTCGCTCCAGTCTGTATAGGTAAATGCTGTATTAAGCACTGTGTGATTTTGTTGTCCAGAAGCAGTGGTCAGATAGGACTGAGATGGCAGTAATAGAAAGTAAAGGCACATCTTCAGCCAAATTGAAGTGGTTCCTTGGATTTAGACTTGGATGAGATGGATACAGAGAGGTAGAGTTTTACCTTCTGATGCTGTATCAGTGGTATGTAGAGTCCTCAACCCAGCAGAGGTGACAAGAGAGTGCCTCTAATCACAGCAGGTTTTCACAGGTACTGCTAGCATGGACAGTTGGACTAGATGATTGTTGTATGACCTTTCCAACTGAAATAGTCTGTTCTATTCTAACGTGGTTGTCTGAGTTAGCAGTTACTGCTGTTGCCCTGATGCTCTGGTTTGCTCGTGTGCTGAAATGGCTGGCACAGTGATTGCCTTGCTTTAACTGTCATTGTCTAGGTTCATGCATGTATTTAGATCAGCTCAACTTTTTGTTTATATAGTCTTACTAAAAACTGCTTCCACTACTGTAGTTTGTTCCCCAAATCATTGTAGTACCTTTCAAATTGATTAAAAGCTGGATAGTGGTACACAAATAGTTAGCCATTAAGAATGTTCTTCTAGTGAGGATGTTTCTAGGGATGTTCTCCCACCAAATATTCTTACCGTAATGTTTCAATATCTTTTATTAATGAATAACACAATAATACATAGCACTTTCAGAGAGTGCAGGATCCAAAAGGTGAAGCTAAACAAATTAATGCCACAAATGTCTTTCCAAACTATGTACTAGTTAACTGGAAGTCATCATTCTGTTCTGGATTAGGTGTTGAAGCTTGTCTGCACTGTAGAGGAACTCCCTTTAGATGATTCCCTATGGATAGTTCTGTCTGGTCTTGACCCATCTACTACTAAAAATTCTAAAAGTTCAGCATGAATTTTTGACATGTATTTATAGATGCAAATCAGGCAGCTTATATGTAACTGGGCCAAGATAGAGCTTTTAATTCTCTTCAGGGTTTCTTTTTCCCCAGTGACCATAGACTCCACCTGTATTATACCTCTTATACTATGCCTTCCTGTGTTGACTTGGTCCTTCATTCAAGGTCAGAGTGTTATCTGAATTTTACTGCTAAATTTCTGCATATTTTCTCAAAGACTGTCTTTTGTCAGTATCTTTGCTAAAAATCATTCAAGCCATATTGCCTCTGATATTTCACAATTCTATCAAATTATATTCTGAGATAGCCTCTTTTTCAGTTTAGATATATCCCATCTTACAATTCATTTAGAGTACCTCTGTAAAAGTTCTTTTTCCTGCCTCATTGCTTTCAGATACACCTCCATCTCTCCATACTCCACTGCATCAAATACAATTAGATGTCATCTTTAATATTCTTTTCTGGTTTATTTCATGTCTCGCTCATCATCTCCTCAAATATTAAGATATTGATCTTTTCCCACCTTCATGTGAAAAATGAGGATGTTCCTGATTGCTTATTTTTCATCTACTTTTCAGCTTGCTTCTCCAGTGAGCATCTTTTCTGGTTTTCTCCCATAGACTTTTCAAAAGGGAGAAATCCTTTTTACGACTCTTAACAGAGCTGTCTTGTCATCCTTCTTAAAGCTCTTATTCTCGATTGCAGAGTATTGGTCATGTGGTTGATAATAATGTTTCTATGATATGTACATGTTACATCAGGTTTTTTGGGGTATGGTAGCTCTTTTTGTTACGTGTTTGTGCAGTGCTTCAAACTTATGAATAATGTTATCTCCAAACTGAAAAGATACTCTTGCAGAAATGTAGTGAATACTGACACTAAGTTAATTAAAATGTATTCTGGCAACTAGCTGGTAAAAAACAGTTTTATGTCACGGGGATCTACCAAATATGCCTTCTTGGAAAAGATACTTCCTATAAGCTTAGAAGGAACTTTATCCCAGTTGCTCATTTAACTAATAAACATTAGGCTCTGAACAAGGCTATTACAGATTGATGTTCCAAGAGTAAGTAGGAACAACACTAGAAATGAAAGAGATTTCATCCTGTCAGTAATTTCTATGAGTAATGAGACTTGAGAGGGAAGATTAAGCCTATAATTATTTTTCTTATGCATTATCAATGAAGGAAAAGCTACAGAAAACAGTGTATATATGGTTTTGATTAGAAAACGTTCATAAAAGAATAGGAACTCTGTCTGCACTCTATATATATGTCATGAAAAAGAGATCAGAAGTTTATAGAAGTTAAAATACTTATGTGTGGGATGGAGGAGTTGTCTTTGATTTGTAGCTACAAAGTATAAAGTATAGTTTAAAGACTGCTTTAGAAAGCACTTGAAATTCCTAATATTGGTGTAGGGAGGTGGGAGGAGAATTGATACTCTTCTTTAACAGGAACCTAAGCATTCTTGTTGGAGAGTATGGAAGGAAAGAAAGGAAAATGACAAGTTTTCTTTTCATGTTCAAATCTTAATGAAATTTATAAAGTGAACAAGTAAAAACTAAATGATAAGTTAATATATTTTTTGCAATGTAAAGCTTTTCTAATACAAAGAGGTGGGTGGGGCAAGGAAATTTCAGTCTTTATAGTTCTTGGAAATAAATCAGACTTTCTAACTGTTTGCAATTGATCCTACTATCTTAGGTTTTCAAGATCAAAGCTGTGCAACTGGCAGGAAAACTTCTTCCAGCCTTCAACACACCTACGGGTATACCATGGGCAATGGTGAATCTGAAAAGGTAATGAATTTTCTTTTGTGGGGAAGTGTGTTTCTCCCCTTCCCTCAAAATTAGTAATGGCATATGTCAGGTTTTCTTAGTAGTGGCACTGTAGAATATGCAGACAAATCAGCATTCCTGGCACTTGAGAATAATTTTAATAGAGTTCAGCACATTCTACCTCATTAACTGCAATAAATTGTGACCATGATTTTTTCCTCCTCCTGATTCTGCAATAGTAATTCAATACACCAGTGGAACATACCCAGTGTATTATGCCTTGTGTTGTCCTAGAGCTTAATTGTTGGTTCTTTAGTCTTTAGAGAACCTATTAAAACCCAAAATTGTTTGCAGGCCATGGTTGAACTTCCTGAGTTTTATGTAGAAGCCTCACAATGTTTGAGAAGATGATGGGGCTCTGAAGATTTTAATTAATTTTACAGTTCATCTTAGGTTTAAAGGCTAGTGTGCTGAAGTCCACTATGGTCCATGGAAATGGAGAGGCTCCTGTAGATGGCTGTTCAGGTCAGACACTGAACTTAGATGGCCTGCATTGCCTTGTGGAAGAGAATTGCCTTGTCTGATTTATCTTGCATTGCTTGTTCAGTGGTGGGATTTCTCTCAGATTTTGAGAGAGCATTTTTGATTGCAAAGCATTTTTGAAATTTTTATTATGTTCTTAAATAGTAGCTGATTTGAGATGTGTGTCTAGATTGTGTGTACGCTTAAGCAATTCAGGATAATAAATAGCAGAGAGGTTTTGAATTGCTTTAAATTGTTTCCCTTGTAGGAGAGATATTTGTTGTGCTTTGTTAGACTGTGAAGAAGTTTAGGACTACTTTGAGAGCATGTGATCCTTTTTGTGATCAGAAAATTATCCTTGCTTTGCTGTCACTTCTCAAGTGAAGACCACGGATCTGTGGTTTGCCCTTCTGTTGGTGTAGGGCCTCGGCACCCTTGCCTAGTCTTCTCTGCTTTGCCTATGCTGCATTTTCCCCATTTTTTGGACCTGTGTACAATTGATGTCATTGGGTTAAATTTCCCTACATGCTTTCTGCGCGGCGTTGTGGTTTACTCAGTCTTGTGTTCTTTCTGCAGTTTCATATGGCTTGAAATTCCTCTGTGCATAAGTTCTTTTTATTTTTGCTTTGTTTAGCCCAGTCTTGCACTGTGATTCCAGTACATTTGAATGGCCCAGGTGGCCACACTCCTCAGGCAGCACAGGCGATTGGTTCCTTGGCTTGAGCAACACAGATGGCGAGGTTTAGGAAGCTGCAAGCAGTAGATGCATGGATACTTATCAGTATAACACATAGACTGGGTGTTAGAGCATGGTCAGGAAGGCAGGACCAGGGAGGAGGATTTGCTGTAGGTGGAGGGGAAAGGATTGGAGTGCCAGAAATTTCCTGTGTGCTGGTGGTGTTTATGCATGTACTGTGTCAGTGTGTACAGAACCAGCCAGCATCACAGTGGAAAATAGTGGCTGGCATGCCAGGGAGCAGTGACAGTAGCAGGCATATATGGGAAGACTTTATCATGAAGCTGACGTGCAGTAAAAGACAGGACCTGAAAGAAGTATTTGGAAAATTATTGACTTGTGTTTTATTAGCTTTTGTATTCATAATGAAACACTTAATTTTCTCTTTTTATGAGCACTGTACCAAAAAACCCCTGAGACAAGCTATGATTTTGTGTCTCTGCACTTCGTAAACAGTGGTTACTGTATTTTAAAAGGTGTTGTTCTGTGTCAGGTTAGAGCTACAAATACTGCTCCATTGCTGACATTTTTCCTTTACATTTCCTTTTTCTAATTTCTAATTTAAAAAATAAGTAAGAAGACTTCTTCACAGAAAGGATTGTCAGGCTCTGGAATGGGCTGCCCAGGGAGGTGGTTGAGTCCCCGTCCCTGGAGGTATTTAAAAGAAGGATAGATGAGGTACTTGAGGACATGGTTTAGTGGTGGGATGGCAAGGTTAGATTAGCGGTTGGACTTGATGATCTTAAAGGTCTTTTCCAACCTAGATGATTCTATGATTCTATGATTCTAAGACATTCCTAATTGATTGTAGTCTTACTAAAAACTGAAATCTTTTATGAGAAGCAGTAATGTCCAGGAGAATGTAGTTAACTTCAGAAATTAAAAGACCCAATCTTGACAGGTGGTGAAAACTCCCAAATTAGATTAAACCAGAGGTAATTTAGGAGTTATGACTTAGGAAGATGGTATCTCTTAGAGTGCGAAAGATAGGAGATCTATGATACTGTCTGTTGATTCTTTATGTGAGCCTGAGGAACTCATAATATTCTGCCTACAGTAAACATACTGTTTTCCTATGTAGATACAGATAGGGCCCACTGCCATCCTACTGGAGTGTCTAAATACTGAGTTGAAGCACATCCCACACAAGTAAAGGGAATACAGCAGATGTTTGGCAGAACAAGGAAGTGAATGCTGCCACCTTTGGAACTATGCTCATCTCGTTCGATAATTGCTTTTGATTCTTGTTCTTAGGAACATACAGTGAATAAACAACAATTGAGGTTGAGCCCACTGTGAAGTAATTTTATTTCTGTTGACATCAAGATATTGCATCTTTTAATTACAGGACTTTTTGTTGATGAGGTTATGGTATCTTTTTTCCAAAAAGACCCAACCAATGAACCAACCGATAAAGCCAACCACAACTCCTGTAATCTTAAGGAAAGGTTAATATTTTGCTGTTACTTGTTTAATTTGTTGTGCTGGTTGTTAGTAGTGCTGTGCACAGTAATTCTGAATTTTTCATTGTTTTCTCCCTTTTTTATGCATATTTGTTGGAATTCAGCGGTGTGGGTCGAAACTGGGGCTGGGCTTCTGCCGGCAGCAGCATCCTTGCTGAGTTTGGTACTCTGCACATGGAATTTGTCCACCTCAGCTATTTGACAGGGGACCCTGTATACTACAACAAGGTGGGTCTCAAATTCAGTTTTTTATCATATGAGTGTCTTTTATACTGTTCCATCATACATTGCATTAAAGGGGAAGTACTTTTGGTATTGATTTCTTGGTAGCAGGTAATTTTTTTCATATTTATATTTCTGTTACCAAATAGATGACCTCTTCAAGTAGAAATTTATGACAACACAGATTTTCTTACTCATTTCAGCATCCATTTAAAAATCATAATTTTTAAACATGCTTATGTGAGCAGTCCTTTAAAAACAAAAACCTACTAATCTGAAGAAAACCCTCAAGAAAGCTTCTGGATTCAGATTAAGAAAATTTACTACTTAAAAAGAAAAAAAGATTAGATTTAACTATGTGCAGAAAGCAGATGAACATTGTTAGTGGTGATTCTGATTCTCGATTTAATTTAGGTCATGCACATTCGGAAGTTACTTCAAAAAATGGATCGTCCTAATGGACTTTATCCAAATTATTTGAATCCAAGAACAGGCCGTTGGGGTCAGCGTAAGTATTCTTATTTTATTTATTCCTAATTAAAGCTCTACTTCTTACTTTGTTACTGAGTTGGAGATCAGAAAAATTATTCTGTGGGGTATGAACAGCACTGCTTGAAAATATGCAATGTAGAAGGATTGCTTAGACTTGAGATCTCCTGAAACCAATTTTTATCTGTTGTTCTCTCTGAAGTCATGCAGCTCAATTTTTATGGTACTTTCTGAAAGTAGCTTCCTACCAATCTGATGCCTATCCTTACTTTTATCAGTCAATAAAATCTTCAGTAATAAAGAATGAGGTTGAAAATAGTTTCCTCATTTTGCTTTTGTTCCTGGGTTGTTTTTTGTTTTGCTTTGTTTTTTTTGTTCTGGAAACCATCTGGTAAGTGGAAGGTAATGTAGAAATAATGCATATTTGTGGTGGTTAAATTTGAGGTCATTCACTTGGTGTTAGGGACTGACATGTAAAAACATAATTCTTCTACTTAGTGGCACATGAAATGGTATGATGAACCTCCCTATAGATCCTGCTGGTATCAATGTGTCTCTCATTTAAAAAAAAAAGGCTTTGGAATGAAACAAAAATATTTTTATTGCCAACAGTGTAAGTGGAGAGATAAAGCACAAAGACAGAGACACAAATAGGATTCCTTTTCTTGAAGTGGTTCGTCCAAGAAAAGCTGGGTGGTTTAGTCCTTTCTATGAATCTTCAAAGTTTCTGTTCCTGTTTCTTTTATGAATGCAAGCTTATTCAGAAAAAACAAGCAAGATGATCTATTTCTGTCCTGTTTGACATCATTGACAGCTTTCAGGAATTTCAATGGTTGTCTGTAAATATCCAGCAGAACATGTTCTGGCTTGCAAACCGAGAATGTGCTTATAACTTTGAGTCTGGTATATGAGGGAAATGAATGCAGCTGTCATTGCAGTGACTGTGAAAAGAGTTGTCTAATCCCATCATTAAGGCCAAAATTCTCTCCAAAGTGTCTAATATCTTTGAGTGAATAGTGACACCTTCTGAGACAGACACGTGGATTGATAAGATAAATTCTTCAGACAAATTTAGGTTTAACAATTCATTCAGAAAAAAGAATGTGAGCAAATACAAATATTCACCTAATATTTATTCAAAGACAATTTTATGTTGTTTTGAAATAACTTTTTCTATTGTTTATTTCTATTCCTAACCAATTGTTCCTGCTACTTTTATCAAAATTAGTCTAATGTGGCATATCACCAGGATTCTTTAGGGGCTTTTCGTCAGTTGTAGTAATAATGCTCAGAATTAGCAGCTCTTGGGAAGAAAATCATCTCCGTCACTGAGAATAAACATACAGTGAAAATTTTAACTTTGCAGAAGTTTGATGCAGCTCAAACATACTATTTAAGTGCATTTTGAAGGACAATACCTTTGGGACTAAAGTTTAGGATTACAGGCTGAGACTTAAGTTTTTAGGATAAAAAGAAATACTACTTTTTAGAGCCTTTAATTTTGCTGTGCTGCTCATTAGCCACAAACTTATTTCCTCAAGTTCGGTGGGGATTTTTTGGTTGGGTTTTTTTGTTTGGTTGGGTTTTTAGCAAATAAGCTTCAAAATGCAGATACAGATGTTCTGGTAGTGTTTCTAAGATTTCCCCAATGCAACAAGTGTTTGTAAACCTATCTTGTAAAGTTTTGTGGGGACAAGATAGCAAGAATTCATAATTTTGTTTTTCCTTCCACAAACCAGGATGGAATGATGAGAAACTGTCTTTGTCGAATCCCTGATAGATCTATTTGCAGGAATTTAAGAAGTTACAGTAAAGATGCACGTGCACTGAAACACTGGACATATGAGATGAAATAGCTGAGGCTTAGGCAGGAATTTTTCTTGCTTTTCCTGCAGAGCTTGTATCCTGCATCACAGAAGTTGGTTAAGTAAGGGTGATGCCTTCACACACTACATCTCAATTCACTACAGGACTCGTGTCAGAGTCCACGACACTGTTACTGACTTGAGTCACTTTGTTGGTATTAAGGGCAGGCAAGGCTTTTATGTCCTCCTCAGAAGTAATTTCAAAGAGCATTGTGTTTGGCTTGTTATATACTTTAGTACTGGAAAGACTGAGACAATGGAAAGAGTACCAAAGCATAACTTTTCTTCTTTCAGCTTCTGGGAAAGCTGCCCTTTTCGTCTTTGCTGTGACCTTTAGTTTGATGCATACTATCCTTGTACAAAGTAGTTTCTCCAGATAGTTCCTGAGAATTGTTTCAGAACTCTTTATTTGCGTAGATACATGTAACTCTTGACTCTGACCTTTCTTAGTTGTTTTTTTTTTCTTTTTCTTTTTTTTTTCTTTTTTTTTTCCTTCCTTTGAACTTTTCTCTCCTGAGACTTTTTTGGTTTTCTGTTAATCTGTACAGTGTTCCAACTAAGTCCTGACGGGTCTGAAATAGGCAAAATAAATCTACATAAATACACTATTGAAGAAATACATGAGTTAGCTGCAATATAGCATCATTGTAGTGGTCGGTTTATTTTCTATTTCTATACCCATCATTCTAGCGGTGAGTGTATTCTAGTGGTGAGTACCTTTATTCAAAGTAATGAAAATATCAGTGATGTGCACATAGCAGTCAGAGTAGTTAATGTTATTAATACCAGTTGATTATCCAGAGAGTATTAAACAAAATATATAATGAAAGAACTAATATAGGTCAGGTTTTCTCAGTAGTTATGTTTTGTCTTTAATTTTTAATTTCTTTTTTTAAAAGAAAAAAAATACGATTTGAATAGAAGAAAAAAGATACACTTCTGTGTTGTTTTTCTGTTTAATTTTATTCTAACAGACTGATAGGTAAACCTGAACACTTAAAGACAATTCTTTTTGCAACACAGATTTGTGGAAGAAAAGAGAAGCCTCAAACATTTTCTGTGGCTTTAGTGTGACCCCATAGGACTGAAAGCAGGGTGTATCTCAACTTGCAACAAGAAATACTTTCACCAGGATACACTATTTTGATACCTTCTCAGAGGTATTTGCACAAGGAGCCTGGGCACATCCTCATTTTGTGTTTTAACCAAAAAAACCCACAAGGATTGCATCCACTTTATTTGACTTGTAATCTCAAGTATTAAATGTTAGCATGAGCAACAAATGTGCCTTTGAAATAAATACCTCACTTAGAAATCTTTCCTTCCTTTTTCCTCTTTGCTCCAGAGATACAGCAGCATAAATCACTGCACACATCAGTAACTTCTGCGCACATGTATGGTGGTATTGGGTCTGGCTGGGATGGAGTTAGTTTTCCCCATAGCAGCCCTCATAGAGGTCTGCTGCGTATAGGTAGCTGGCAAGGTGTTGGTAAAACACCAGTGTTGTGGCTGCTGCTGAGCAGTGCTGGCACAGCATCAAGGCTGTCTCTCCAACATTGCCCCCTCGCTAGTAGGCTGAGGGTGGGCAAGGTGTCAGGAGGGGCACACCCAGGACAGCTGGCCCAAACTGAGCAATGGGATATTCCGTACCTTATGACGTCTGCTCAGCAACAAAAGCTAAGAGAAAGGAGGAGGAAGGGGGGGCATTCATTATTTACGATGTTTGTCTTCAGGAGCAACCTATACATGTACTGAAGTCCTGCTTCCCAGGAAGTGGCCAGACATCAACTGCTGATGGGAAGTAGAGAATAAATCTTTTATTTTTCCTTTGCTTCTGCATGTGCCCTTTGCTTTTGCTTTATTAAACTGTCTTTCTCTTGACCTACAAGTTTTTTCCCCTTCTTATTTTCTGCCCCCTGTTCTGCTGAGGAGGAGGGGAGTGGTAGAAGGGCTTGGTGAGCACCTGGCCTCCAGCCTGGGTCAACCCACCACAAAGGTCTCACAGCATACTGCCTTCCTTTTTCTGACCCTCTGATTTTGTGGAATGTAAATGTCATGTTGTCCATCAGAACTTTATATGGACTAGATATAATTCATAAATATGAAGCTTGTATCTCAGATGCTGGTGTTGGAAAATTAGAGTATTAAAATTCAGTGCTAGGTCTTACAGAAAGGGAAGGTGATACTTACTTGTTTACAGAGTTGTTAAGTCAGCTGATTTTTACACACTCTCATTTTCTCAAGTTTAATTCACTCATACTCACAGGTATCAAGATATGTCCAAGTTGTCTGGAGTCAGAGAAAAAGGGACACTGCTATCCAGTTGTCTTCAGATATCTAGGGTTCTGGAATGATGATGATAAGCTAGTTTTTGTACAGATCTTTCAGTCTGTTAGGGATCAGCAATTGTTATGGGGTTTTCTATGCCTCAGAATATTTCAGTCATTAGCCTCCATAGATCTTAGGCCACGTTGCTGCGTCTTGTCTTGTCTGTTTTTCCTCATTTAAGTGTACGCATGAAATATATGTACAGGATCTGTTCTCTTCTTGGGTTAGGGCAACGGGAATGGTGTATGTAATGTGCTGCCACCTTGTTGCCATCCTTCTGATGTTAGGATGCGGGTCTGATGAGTCATTTCTGCTGTGGTTTGATTTATCAGACTGCAGGCTTTCTGATCTCAATAAAGATAGAATGTTCTGCAATTCCGCTGCTGGGGAATGATATTCTGGGGACGGTGCCCTAAGACATGCAGACCATACTGTTTGCTCATTGTTCTGCTGCTTCTGCTGGTGCTTACAAACACGTGTTTTCATTCAAAGTAGTCACTGTTTCTGTTACAAATACCTAAAAAGGTATAATCAGTAAAGTAACTTACCAGTGAAATAGTCATTATGGTTTCATCAAGAAGGATTTGACCATTGCTTCCAGGTTCTTAACAAGTTGTAGAGATGAGTAGAGTCATATAGCGTGACATAAATCTAATCTCTTTGTAATGTTTACATTTTTATGAATATAAATTTCCAGGTGCATGTAATGCATTTGATGTAGCACTTGAAGAAGGGTTCTGGTGACAGATTACCTTCTTTCTTTTTCTGCCTGCCTCATGAAGCAGCAGGAGCCAGGGTTGGGAGCTGCAGCAGGCCAAGCTGCACAGGGACTGCCATTGCATCCCATCATTTCTTTCCATTTGAATGCCATAAAACCCAGTCCTAAAAACTGGCAGGTTCATGGCTTACTGGTCACTGCTAAATCTCCATGCTTTCCATTGGAAACACTTCCTAATACAGCTGTACATGACTGGACCATTACTGCTGTGTAGTGGCGATCGAGTTCATTATACCCAGGAGGAAGAAAATGATGTCATGTGGAGGCTAAATGTTTGTGTTTAAGCTTGTAACATGCAGGTATTATTACAGCATGAGTGACATGACAGACAGCTTTTTAATGGGTTCAGCTCAGGATTTGTCAGCTCACTGGGACTTTTGCTAGAAGGCAGAGCTAAAAGGCCCACAGGAATGTTGACAGATTCAGTTTTTACTTATGGACTAAGGTGATGGTCCAGTAGGAACAAGTGATTTATAATACTTCTGCCTTGGGGTTTGAGTTCTGTAAGACTGAAAGGAAAATAGCTGGCAAGAAGCATTTTCTAACCTCTCACATTAACCTACAGTTAACTTTGGTAGCTTTTCATTTCACTTGGTGAGTGGTTGAGTTGGTGTAAGCATCAGAACTTTGAATTTAGGTTTTCAGAAACAGTGACAGTGCTTTCTAGAGAAGCCTACTAAGCTAACAATTAGAATTTTAATTAAAAGCGAGAGATTTCAGAATTATGGAAATTAATTTGTACTGAAGAAAAAAGATTATTTTAAGAAACAAAGTACATTGAGAAAATATAATTCTAATTTGCATTTGCAAACAGGTGAGATGAGAATACCAACTAGAACAGTAATAACAAAGAAAATGCCAATCTGCACATTATTGCCAAGTTAGGACATGCCACTTGTGTTTGCACATTTCTGTAAATTGGGCATTCTTCCTTTCTACTTTACAATACTGAGAATAAATTACTGCATTTCTTCTGTTTCCAACATCACTTGCAAGTAATATTGTTATTCAAGGGGAACTCAAATCTCTCTGGCTTCAAATCTCACTTCCCACACCTGGGCTACCTGTGGAATTACCTGGGTTGGTTATGTAAGAAAGTTGTGTCAGTTTAACTAGAATTGGGGTTTAGACTATATATGGCTTCCATATGCAAGAAAACAAGCAGAAATATCTATTCTATGTTAGTCTTACATGTTTATTACCCCTTAATGATATGTGAGCACATTAACAAGTTACTGTAAAGTAAGCTACTATGTGAATTTACGATGCATGAGCTGAGCATTGCTATTAGGAATGTAATAGCAGATACTGAAATTACTATCACTGAATGCTTGATGTGATGAACATTCAGACTGCAATCTATTCTAGAGTGCTTTGTTCATGTCCTCTTACTGACAGCAGGCCCCTTCAGTCAGATTTGCAAGTGGACTAAGTTAAAAGCCCGATGAGGGGTACTCTGTCAGCACGTTTACAAGGACTCACCAGCAATGTGATATGGGTCGACATGTGTATTTAATGCACTAAATTTAAATACTGTCTTTCATGTACAAAGTGATGATTATCCTCTAAAGACAAATAAGAGGATTCACACAGGTATTTAGCCTGCCTTGTTACACACACAGTACCTTAGCACCTTTTGGTGCGGTTCTCTGCACCTATTACTACAGAGTAAGTAGAGCCCATTCAGGTGGCTGAATGGGGAGAAATTTATATCCTCTGTTTCCCAGTTGCTTGTGCTGCAGACTAGCCTTTAAATAAATCAAAGCAAATACCTTTGTGGATGTGCATATTTCAGTTTCTTCAGGTGGTCTTTCATTTTCAACAATAAATCCTTAAATTAAACCAAACCATGCACTTTTAATTTTAAAATACTATTTAGAGAAGGCTTCCATGGATTTAACTTAACTGGATTAGATTTACAGTGCCATTAAAATGGTGCAATTTTCACATGTAGGAAAAACAATAAAAACAATTTTAAATTACTGTCATTAAATCAGTGCAAATACTGAGTGAATATTCCTAATTTTTTATGCCTGCCTGTACAGCTGTTTTTAGGCTAATGCTCTTGGGCTGAGCTAGGTAATTAACTGAACTGCTTAATTTAAACTCCTACAGGTAGCAGACAAACCATGAGTAATACACCCTATCTATTTTCATTTGTGATATGACATTGTATCAAATGCATAGCACCATCTGGCTATATTTGTTGTCTGTATTTAAAGGAAAACTGAAAATATATTTGATCTAAATGTTTGTAATGCACTTTGTTAAAGATGTTAAGAAAACCACTGCCTCCAGCAGACTCCAAGACCTGGGGAATCTTCCTTCCCAGCTATTGAAGACCAGTCAAGTACAGGTCTCTCCATCCCAGTCCAATGGATGTGGCTGCTGCTGTCCCATGTGCAGGTTTGGCCAGTAGCGAGGGTAAGGACGTATCCTAGAGAGGTGCACACTTACACTAAGAGGACACTAATGTGGCTGCCCACATAGACTGCAATTACAGCACTGCTGTTGTAGCACCCACACATAGTACTGCCACAACTCATGTAAAACATACGTACAGGTAGCCAGGTCTTGCTCTTCCTCCTGATGTTCACTGTCAGATAGATGTGTGCACTCGCGCAGTCTTTGCAAGTGCCCTCACACTACAAGCAAAGGCTCTCAGTCTACCTAATACATGTGCTTGAACCCTGGACCTGTTATGCAGCCATTGGCTCAGAGCTTGGGTCTTTTCAGATGCAGGTCTCCTACTCACCAGCTCGTCCAGCTTGAAGTTTGCTAATGAGTTTCACATGCACCCAGGATTAAATTCAGTGGGAAAAACAAATACACATGGGGGTTTCCCCTTGCTGGCACATAAACCTTGTGACCCACTGTCTTTTCTCCAGCCATTGCCACCCTACTGGGCCCTGTGACCTGCTGCCCCTTTCTCCAGTTGCTGGCACTCTGACCTTGCAACACGCATCCCAATCCCTCCAGTTTCTGGCACGCAGACCTTTCTTGCATGCCATACTCTCCAGGTGCTGTCACCCAGACCTGCAGGCTCTGTGACCCATGGCCTCTTCTCCAGCTGCTGATGTTTACACCTTGCAGCACTTGTGCATAGGATAGTGAGTGGGATTACATGTGAAATAAAGGATGTAAGAAGATAAGGCAGATTGTGCTGGTAGGGTGCAGGTCTCGGACAAGGGTGGTGATCTGCAGTCTGTTTACATGTGGCCAGGCCGTTTTAAGCCACTTCCTCTCCATTTTTCCCTTGCTTGTTCCTCCCCGATCCACCCTGATCCTTCCCTTTCCCTCCCTTTGGTCCTAAATAGCCCATACTAAGTTTTATCTAAAGCTACGGGCCCTTTCTTCTGTCCCATAAATAAATTTCGCACAGTCCTGCAAGTCCCGTCAAATATCTCATAATGGTGTTCATTCATGTTTCCTCCTTATCAGTGACAAAGTCCAGGTTGGCTCTCCAAAGCCATGTCCAGGTAGTTCCTTTAATGGCCCATCAATCTGTAGCGGAAGGGTTCTGGTCTGTGTTACTGTCTGTTACCACCTGCCTGTTAATGTCTGTGTGTTTAATTTACCCATTTCCTTGTCATTTGTTTTTTGTTTTTTTTTTTTATACTGAATACTCCTTACCCAGGTAACTTGATGAAGAAGGTGCTCTCATATTCTGCATATGCTAATACTAAGAATAATCAGCATGTCAGCTGAAGGATACTGTCCTGGCAGTGTGAGCTCTAATATTTAGGAAGAGTGGCTCACTTGAATGCAAACTTTCAAAGGTGCTGCAGAGATTGATAAATAAATCACTATTCTAATTTCTATTATTGGGACTTTCACTGTTTAAGCAAGAAATCCTTTCAGTCTTTACATCTGCCTCTGGGAGATTAAAACCCTTGCAGATTGCAAGGTGGGATGCATAATACTGAAGAATGAGGTGGCCTTTCCAAAGATTACAAAAATATTGCAGATAAATATTTCAGATAAAAATATAATTGTAGCATAAATTAACAGGTTGATAGTTTAGAGTCGTGAGAAAGATGCTTGTATTGGAAAATTCCTGTCTTTGCCAGCTGAAGCTGCTGGTGTTCTCCTTTAACTACGAAAGTTCTTTGCATTTTCTCCCCCCCACACACTTACATTGTTTGTTTATTTGCTAGATGCCTTGTTTAAGTAGTCTCTTAAATTATATCTGTTAATACCCCTATGTGCTCTAGACAACACTAAGAGCAAAGCCAAGAGTTGCGAAAAAAATCAAATTGTAAAATGTAAAGTCAAGTTCTGGCAAAATATCCATAACCTGAAAGGAGGTGAAGGGAATTGTGTCAAGTAAACTTTCATTTTCCAAAATGTGTTTTACAAAACTCTTTAGATATTTACCTTCAGTTTGCACTTGTGGATAATAGTTTCTAATGCTTTAATTCTTGGGTGATTTTTTTCCCCTTTGGCATAAGGAAAAGATTTTCTTAAATAGAAATAGGGCAGGATTAAAATAATTAATTTTATATGTTGTAGAAGTAGTTCCCAACCTGACTTCATCTTTGCACATTTATTTGATTTAGCAAATAAAATTATTTCTTGATTTGTGGTTGGAACATCAGTTATAGAACTAGAGATATGTGATCTATGTGATGGTTAGTTTGGAGGTTGATGCAAGCGTTTATTGTGGTGGGGTTCTAAATTTCATATCTGCTTTCAGTTGAGTGCATTATGAACAAATAAAAATACAACATGATTTCTAGAATTCCAGCAGTAGGCATGCATGTACCAAGTGCAGATGAGCTGTTTAATTTTCTTTCCTATCTTGGTGGACGTCCTTAATTTTTCTCTCCAAAATATTCTGTCTTGTTCTCTATTTAGGAACATGCATGCATTTTGAATAGAAAATAATCTTTGTAATCTCTGCTGGGGAATTCCCCTTGCCCTTTTGCTTTACAACCATGTACAAATGTAATTAACTGTGTTCCAAGAAAAGGCTGCATTCAAATTTGTTTATTCATTAGAAGCCAAGAGCAAGTTAATCTATTAAAACTTTGTTTTAATGAAATACAGCAGAGTTGTGCATTACAGGGAATATTTTTTTGTAAGTGTACAAGGTTAAGGCATTTTGCTGGTCTGTTGAGCAAGATGCTGAAAAAGCTGAACAAATGAAAGCTTTGTTTAGTATGTTAAAGATTCTAGTGTTATTGGAAGGTTAAACATGTATATGAATTATGCATTTGAAAAGGAGTGTCTATAAATAATTCCTAAAGAAAGGATTTGGATATGGTGTAACTGGGTTTTCAAAGTGCTTGCATACATTGCTGTGGAAAGAGATGAATATTTTATTTTGCTGTACCACCAAACTGTACTCCTAGAGCATGATCTTGGTGGGGAGCGCATCAATATCTAGAATTTGAAATCTGTCCCACAACAGCTTTATTTTCCTCACTGTAAATTCAGTAAATTAATCTGTATTAACAGTTCAGCATGTCTTAGGGTACCGCCTGATATTCTTGAGAGTTTAAATTATTGGCTTTGAAGACAGCTAACTTAAAATGATTGAGGAGCAAAAAGGTATCCTTTAACATGTGCTCTGTGAGTTTTTAAAGTTTGAGCTTCTGTGGAATCTCATTATTTCTTTAATAATTGATTTTTGTACTAGGATCTCTATATATTGTACTTTTGAACCGTTCTTGACTCATTTCTTACCAAAGGGAAGCCTATCAAAGTCCAATTACAAACTACTTACAGCCGTATTACAGTTACTTGTTTCTGGTTTATGCCTTCTGTATCACTTGTTGGAGGCTGTGCACCCAGCAGTTTATATTGACATTGTTCTCTAGACCAGTGAAAGATTTGGATGACACATTAACAGTCTGTTTCTTTCCATTGTGTCTTCAGTATGTGAGACTTCATATTCTGAGTTATGTGTGGAGATCTACCTTCTGGTGGTTACACAAGAAACATTTACAGTTTGGCAACACTGAGGAGAGAGGGTCTATAGTTTTGTTCAGTGGATATTGAATGTATCTTCCTGATGAGTTCTTTTAATTGTGAAGTTCCACTGGGAGTTGGGCTGTCCTGTAGCAGCAAGGTACGATACTATCTCGTCTTAGAGATCTATGTGAAGATACAGCTAATCTTTGATTGCAGATCACTGTAGCACTTTTTGGCCTACACAGTCAAAAATAAGAGAAGTATGGTGATGAATGCAGTCCAAATGTAGGGTGTGGTAGCTCAGTCTCAGTCATAGAGCACAGACTGAGTAAGTCTTACTATCAGCACAATCTCCTTGCACCTACAGAATGACCAAAACTTCAGCTAGCTGTGTGTGCAACTACAGGTATCTGTCACAAGAAAAATAAGAGAGACGTAGGCACAAGTCTAGGAGAAGGAAACATGCAGCCTGGATTTATGTTGCTTGTGGTGTAATCTGTAAGTACATCAAAAACAGGGAGTGTCTTTCATTGCTGCTTTGAATCTCTTTTGACTGTCAGCATTCCTGTGTTATACTGTGTTATATATATACACGTGTGTGTATATATACTTATATATACACACGTGTGTTTATATATAAGTATGTAAACTGCTATGGTCTTGATACAGCTTGAAGGGAGAGGGCCAAGCTGTTGACAGTGGTTTTGCCAGCTAGTTTTGCATAGATGGATGTTGGGCTAGATTTAATCTAATAAAAGTTTTCTCCCTCCTTTTTTCTTGTTTTTAGTCTGTGAGAGGGGAGTTGAGATCTTATGAGAAGACTATAAAGTATATAAACTAAAGGTTGTAATGACCTTAAGAGTTTGTCAGTCCCCTGACGTAGAAACAAAAAGGGACTCTTTGGGTTGTGGGCACATACCTACAGCAGTATTGTTTGCAGCAGATGATGTTACCACCCCTTAGGTTTTTCACAGCCACCTTGTCAGGTAAAAAAAAAGTCATCAGAGGTAAACATGTACCTGACTTTCCATCAATCCACTGCAAATTCCAGCAGCTTAGTTAAAGCTTTCCAGCACAGATGGGATTTACACGGACCCCAAACTTGGCAGAGGGGCAGGTGTGCTTCATTCGGGTGGCTCTGTTGGTGAGTGTAATAATCTGGAAAAGACAACTTCAGGTGATAAAAGGCCACTTTTCAGTAAAAGCACCGACGTAAAGGTTTAATGTGGTTTTAATTTTTGCACGCGGACTGGACGTATTGAGTTGATTGGTCATGAACACATCTGCTGAGTGATGAGCTAAATCTTTTCAGAATTATAAATAATAGCTGGAATGTTTTCAAGTGTCAAGGAAGTTTGAGTACAAAAAGGAAAATATTTGTTCCAGCTGTGAATTCCTGAGTGTGAAAGGAGAGCCTGTTGTAAGATACCAAATTGGGATACTCCTTTGACATTACAGAATCATAAACTAGATTCAGTTTGAAGATGTGTTTTGATTCTAACAACATGAGTTACCTAAATATCTGTATTAGTTGGGCTAGTTGTACTTGCTGGTCTGTTTCAAATTATTTCTATTGCCTTTGCACACACTTGAATTGTGCAAGTTTGAGAATTTTAATCTTTTGTTTGATAATCCCTACAGTTCTAGGAAGTAGTTTTGCTTAATTTTATTATACAAGAAACTGGTGGCACTTATAATTAAGATTGCTCAACACTTTCCATTAAGTGATTATGTTTTCAGTTTCTTGCAGCTGCCAAACTTCAAGTCTTCCGACTGGAATATTCTGTCTGCCTCAAGCTGTTTTGCTGGTTTTTTTTAAATAGCTTTGACAAAAATACTTCAGCCGTTTCTAAATGAAGCTAGAGGTGGAATGTCTTTCTACCTAGATTAAAGTTTGTTTTTTTCTAAGTGTACCTCTATGAAACTCAAGAACCATCGTGTTTTGGATATGAGATACTGTAGGAATTATTTGTTTCAGGACAGCTTGAGGAGAAAACCATCCATATTTTTCAAAGCCTTTGAAAAATATTCACATCTACTTTCTCCATATGGAGTATTTAGAGTTCAGCTGCTACGTTCTCTAGAGTTGTGCGTGCCAAGCAGGCGTGATCACGCATCCCCAGGTTGAGAGGAGCTGAGCTAGGTTTTTCTTGTTGCTTGAATCTGTTGTGGCACCAGTCGGTAGAACGGGAAGCATTGTCTGTTCGGCTGTCTCTTAGCTTATAAATGCTTGGCTTTGCAACCTTAACTATTCTTTGAATGTAGTCCTGTTATGTGACAACCTGCATGTTTTCAGAAGAATTCTCATGCTGGTAACATGTTCTTTAGTGATAAATGATTCATAGCTGACTAAAAATTGCACCTCCACCTCCTTTTATCAGGGCTGCCTCTGCTGCAGTTAATTTACAAGTGTTTGCACTTTTAAGCCTTCCACTATGGCTTATGGCATCCTTAGGTTGAATTTCCACTGTGAATTGCAGCAGCTGCAATTTCCAGGGCCTCAGATTTCTGGATTAAAGGATTAGAAAGGGAGCTTGCACCTATTTAGAGCAGCTGAGGGGCACTAAACCCAACTACATGAAGTAAAGATTGAACTGAAATTTAATCAGAGTGACTCTGAAGACAAACAGAAAAACAATTCTTTAAAAGTTTTCTCCACAGAGAAAGAGGGCTCCTGCAGTTTAAGGCCAGCAGGTACCCAGAACAACTAATGGTGATGGGGTGTGTGGATTTCTTAATGAAAGTTAATATTAGCTAAATCACTTCACTACTCCTTCTTGGTCACTTACCTTTCCCACTCTTGAATTTCTTCCCTGACATATCACAATAGCACTTTATCAAAGATAGAGTGTTCATGATTGTTAAGGAAAATCAGCCTCCCTTTTTGCTACTTTGTTCTTTTGTTTCAAAGTAGTTCTGTACTACTACTCTTTTGGTTGAAAGTTTGTCCCTCTTGGTATTTCCAGTCTGTTGGGTAGAGCACTGTAGGCAGATTTAAGTTAGTTTTCTTTTACTTTAGAGACATAACTAACAATTCCAGTTCTAAGACTTGAGTTTCTTTTACTTATTGCCAAATTTGTAATTCTTTGCGTGGTTGTTCTCTAGCTGTCTGTACTTAAAAATACTAAATCAGTGTTGTAGTTGCAAATTCGTGAATTAAAAATACTATCGGTATAGTTCATCCTCATCTCCGCCTGCTTGTACTGAGGTACTGCTAGAATGTTATCTCACCATACTGCTTTTCAGCGCAGCAGCCTGCACACGCTAAACGTACTTCTGCTCAGCATTTTATTTCATCTTTTTCATTCTGTGTGCAGTAAATGATGCATAAGCTTTATGGACGCAATGGAAGGGTGGGAAGACGTGCCCTGGGGTCAGGGAGGGGCAGTGGCTGACTACCCATCTGCTCCTGGGTTACAGGAAGCCTCACCCTCAGGTGTTGTGACGGCAGCATCACTTCTGGCACGGTGTGCCGCTTTTAAAACAACGCCTGGCTTCTTTCTTTATTCCTGCTCATTGCCAAGAAATGGCAATTGAACAATTAGGGCACAATGCAGAGAAGGCTTAGCAAATCATGAACTCTTTTTAATTTGCCTCATTAAGCTGCTGTTAACTACTTAAAGCCATCTGCTTAAAAATAATTTACACATCTTAAGTTTGCTCTGGAGAGCAGGTAGACCTACATTAGAGCAGGTTTTCTTATTAATGTTATCTTTAGGGGGCTTTCAGTCGTTGTGGAAAATATTTTATTGCTTGCTGAACCAAACTTTCCCTGTAAACAAAGGGAAGTGGCACATGTTTGTAACTTGCAGTCTGCTGCCATAACTGTATTCTTGGGAACGACTGCCGTTCATTTAGAAACTGGCTTGCTGGGGAGGAACTTATTTACAGCCATTAGCTAGATCCGGGTACCAGAAAGGAGAATGAGCTATGCGAATGGCTACTATCCCTATTATCTACTACCATCCCAAAAAATTAGTCCTGGAGAGGAAGAACAGCCAGATCCGTGTCAGTGCCTCAGCTGTAATTGAGGAGGGGGAACCCTGCTGCCTACATCCTGAAGAGCTAGCTGAGGAAAACCAAGTTTGTTTGTCTCCCCAGATTTGTAAAGAAACAATTTCACTTGCAGAGAACAAATCACCAGAGCGTCACAGACTCTCCCTCCTATCTCAAGCTGAGATTCATTGTCGTTTCAGTTAGATGGCATATACGCTGCCTTCTGACCTGCTCTGTATTTCTGTGCTTTGCTGTGAAATCGTTGTCCTGGTTCTCATCGAAGGAGACTGTTTCAGCAGTGAGCTAATGGATTGCTGATACAGAAAAAAGTAATTTGGAGTGAAACTAGCTTTAGAAATATTAGATAATGATAGTGTGAGAATTTAGAAGAAGGTCCTCCACTCAGTCTGTGGGAAAGAGGTAGATGGGATTTTTGGAATATTAACTGAGACACAATATTTGACTAAATATAGATCTTCTTTTATCATTAAATTAAAAACTCATTAAAATACTGCTATGAAATTGATTGGTTTTTTGGGTTTTTTTCCAATTGTGTGCTGTTTATTAAGAAAATATCCAGGATTTAACAGGATGTAAACATCTTGGAATATCTGAGAAAAAATGTTGCTATAAACTGTAAATATCTTTGCCTTTCTATTAAGATTTTATTTGGCTCTTTCTGGCAAGGAGGAAGCCTGTGAACAGACTGGCTTTGCACGGGTTTGCAAACAACAAGCTTTCAAGTGTGTGACAAACCAGAAAAAATACAGTGCTTTTTGTATTGCTTTTGATTGCAATAGTTCAAGGTATTCTTTGCAACTGCAGCTACTATGTCTTTTATTTTAAAATAAGACTTCCCAAGGAATCCTGGACTGTAATCCTTTCCTGTTTGCCCAGTCATCTGGGCCTACATTTGAAAAAATGGGGAATGAAAAAATAGCTTAATTTGTCTCTATTGGAAGGAATGTATGCTCTAAAAATGTATACATGTCATTGAACAGAATATGTGGCTTCTACCATATTTGATGTGCCTTCATACTTCTGTTCTCTTTCCTATATTTGTCTTTATCTGGAAAGAATTTTACTTCAGGACTTCACTGTCAGATACTTCTTCACAGTAAAAACCTTTAAATGACATAAAGCTAATAAAATAATTCTTGTAGACCAAATATGTGAAAAATTAAGTCAGTTTTTAAATTTGCAAAATACTTAAAAGTGTTTTAAACATAATACCGTCACAGCTGTCTACTGAAGAGTACCCAGTGCCAAGGTGCTATTATAAACTCAGTTATTCAAATCATTAGTTGTTTCTTTTTAATACTCTGGATTGACATGCAAGGTTAGGGCTGATTGAAAAACTTCAAACTATTTTACATGCAAAACATATTTATGAGCAAAACATTTTGAATTGAGCTGAGTTAAATCTCTGAATCCATCTGAGCTGTAGCTCAAATAGCAGGAAAGAGTGATAACCACTGTGGACATTCTGATGATAAGTTTGGGTAGGGAGCTTTGTTTATTAGGAGAGAATGGTATGTGATGACCCAAATCTTTAGTTTTCACTAGCTATATATTTGCTAAGGAATCTTGAAAATATTTCATTAGCATTTCCACTCTAGGTGAGACCAAGCTGTCAAAGTCCTGTCATCTGTCACAAGAAGTGTTTTAATTTTCAGTCATTTCTAGTTATAGTCCTTACACAACATGGAGAAAATTCTGCTTCAACGACACCTTCTGACACTAGCAGAAGACCTGAAGAAGATCTTGCCAGAGGTGCAGTTAATGCAGCCATAGAAGTTGGGAAACTTGCTGTGCTTAAACCTCATTTGAGCTGCTGCACTGGCATCCTTTTCACTCCCACTCTTTTTCAGGTAGTTTTTGCACATGGGGAGAGGTCAGGTAAATAAAGACAGCTGTATCTCACTGCAGTCAGCTCCCTTGAAATACTGCTTTTGTGTGAAACATCTCTGTCCATGATGTCTTACCATGTGTGACCACCGAAAATACTTCATCTCTCCCTTTCCTGCTGCTGAGGAGAAGGAACAGAATCAGTTTGCCCTTTCTGACAGGTCCCCTCTCTTAGCTGGGAAGTGGTGGAGCCTTGAAGACTCCTAGTAGTTCAGAGTTGGAGTGAGGTATGTGAAATGGGGGAGCTGCAAGGCCCTCAGAAGCCCTTACCATGTTTGCTTCTCACTTTCTGAGTGGGAGGAGGATCTGTATCTGAGAAGTTTGTGCAGTTCTGTTCTCTGAACACAAGAAGAAGGTCCAAAAAGGGCTGTCTAGGGGATGGCTCCAAGTCCCATGTGTCCTGATGCTACTGGTTCCTGTGTTCCCTGTACTTTCATCTAAGATGAGAAGCAATGTGGAGGAGGAGAACAACTGCTGACAGGAAAGACAGTTCTCAAATGACTGCCTGAAGAAGTAGATGCAAAACGGGTTGTGTTTCTGATAATTGACTTAGGAAACTCACCTGGAAAGGTGGAATTCTCTGTATAGGAAATAAACCTTTTCCACTTCCCGCTCCTTCATTCCCCGAACCCAACTGGAGGTGCTCCAAGATGAATGCTGCTGAGGGATATTCAGCAACCCTGTCCTGGTTGGGGACTTAGTGCATCTGTGAAAGCAATCTGGCAGAGGAGCAGTGCTGACTCAAGTGACAGAGCTCAGCTGGGGAGGAGGCAGCAGCTTAGCAGAAGTAGTTTTGAACCGTATCTCTTGTGAAGGCAGTCCCTGAGTAGTGCTGACATGAGTTGTAACTTTGAAGCCTTGGGATGGTTTGTTTATTTTTTTCTGGAAACCACAGACCCTTAGTTCTTGTGTCTACTTGAGAATGTAATTGTGCATTGAAGGAGAAATTTCTAGCCCCTGCATTTGTGGAAGAAAGTGACTCGTAACCTCAGTGCCCTCTTACAGCTCAGAGCTAGAAAGGTTATGAAAATTCATTGTTTGTAGTTAAATCACTGAGTAGCTGGGTGTGAAAAGGCTGTCTAGGAGATACTGAGATATAAGGGAAGGGCTTGTAGTAATTTGTTCCAAATTCACAACCTGAAACCAAACGGGAAAGCTACAGGCTTTCCACTTGCTCCTTTCTTTGTTTAGAAATCCATTGGTAAGTAGCAGAGGAGTCAAGAGGCAGCTAGAAGAGTTAGGATAGAAGCATCTACCAGCTCTAACCTCCTACTCATGTCTTCAGAGACAAGCAGACATGCTGGGGCAGGATGGTGCTTGGAGGAAGAAGGAACAGAAGGAGAGCTCCAACCTCTCTTTTACACTTTTATCCAAGAAAGACTGTGAATAATACCACTTTTTTGAGGTACTTTGGAAAAGGAAGTATCGTATCTTTTCTTTTTTTCACCCAGTAAAAGGGAACTTGCATGACTTGCTTAGTGCAGTGAATTTTTGGCATTGTGACAAAAGTTGGTCTTAAACATTTCCTTCACTTAGCTTCAGCAGACTGAGACTGTTCTGGTGCCAGTGTTTTGGGGGCTGTAATGTTGGGAAAGAAAAGGTTATGTGCTGTTCTGGTTGGACTCACTTATTCAATCTCATAGAGTGTACTGCTTTTTGAATGAAGGGTGTACTGAGGTTGGAACAGGAGCTCCAAGACCAGAGTCAGACCGTCAGTAGGCTTTTTGTGGGGATGTGTGATAGTTCAACCAAAAAGAAACGTAGTAGTTCTCATGCGGTCTGTCAGCACAAAATAGCAGTGACTCTACTTGTGAAAGGCAACTTCTGCAAGGAAAAAAAAAAGGTGATAAAAAAGAAATCATGTTAGAAGGTCCAGTTTATGTGGTGGTGGACTCTAACAGTCAAGCAGCCTTCCCCTGTAGCACATGCTGTGGCTCTGTATGGCTGCTAAGGCACGGTGAAACAGAGCAGAGCTTGTGTTGTACACTGCAAAGACAATTTGCCTCCCTTTTGACTGAAATAATTTACATAAGAATATTTACTTCGAGAAATTCATTAGTCTGTTAAGTAACCACCTTGTTGGAAATAAAAATCTCCTGGAAAGATTGGATTCTGTGTATTTCATGGTAGTTTATAGCCAGCCACGTGACCTGTTTGCATCCTGCATACAGAGATCTTACGGGGTTTTACATATACTTCTTTACATATATTTAAAAAAATTACACCCCCTGCCAAATCTTAGGAGCCAAACAATTAGGTTCTGTGGAATGAAGTAAAACCAGAGGTTAAATTACATTTTTGATATGAGAGATAGTCTGTGCAGAATGACAAATAGTGAACACACAGAGCAGGTTCCACACCTATGAAGCTGTCCTGCTAAACAGGCTTAAAATATTGATAATTCTGCAACAGTAGACCTTAAAAACATAAGTTTATATTTTGAATAAATTTAAGGTGCTATTATATAACAACTTCAACTTTTTTTTTTTTTCCTCTTTCCCTCCTACAGATCACACATCCGTGGGCGGGCTGGGAGACAGTTTTTATGAATATTTATTGAAAGCCTGGCTTATGTCAGACAAGATGGACACGGAGGCAAGGAAAATGTACGACGATGCAATTGAGGTGATTATAATTCATTGAGTTTTCCGATGTAGTAGAACTTAAAAACTATCTTTAATACTTAAAAAAAAAAAAACCACAAAAAAACCCCCAAAAAAACACACACACCACAGGACTTGTTTTGATTATGTAAGTTTTAAGAAATGAAGTGATGAATAATACTAGCTTTCACTCTGAGTAGTTTAAAACGTATTATTGTGGAATACATCTGATGCAGATTATTGTACTAAAAATAATCAGCTTGTCGAAAATGGTGTAATGTAAAAGCCCAAGCTATAGTTTATTAGAAAGAGATCTAACAATCCTAAGATGTGTGCAGAACAACCAAGTCACTTTTCTCCAATGTTCAGAATAATTCTAGGAGTTGAAGTCCTGAATTGTCCCTCTGCTCTGCTCTTGCCCCTCTACTCTGCTCTTGTGAGACCCCACCTGGAGTACTGCATCCAGCTCTGGGGGCCCAAGTACAAGACAGACATGGACCTGTTGGAGTGAGTCCAGAGGAGGGCCACAAAGCTGATCTGGAGCACCTCTCTTATGAGGACAGGCTGCGAGAGCTGGGATTGTTCAGCCTGGAGAAGAGAAGGCTCTGGGGAGATCTAATTGTGGCATTCCAGTACCTGAAGGGGCCTACAGGAAAACTGGAGAGGGACTGTTTATCAGGGAGTGTAGTGATAGCACAAGGGGTAATGGGTTTAAGCTGAAGGAGGATCGGTTTAGATCAGGAAAAAAATTCTTCACTGTGAGAGTGGTGAGGCACTGGAACAGGTTGCCCAGTGATGTTGTGGATGCCCCCTCCCTGGAAGTGTTCAAGGCCAGGTTGGATGGGGCTTTGGGCAACGTGGTCTAGTGGAGGGTGTCCCTGCCCGTGGCAGGGGGGTTGGAACTAGACGGTCTTTTGAGGTCCCTTCCAACCCAAACCATTCTATGATTGTTTTATTCTTTAAATTCTTTTCTAAAACACTTAGATCTTATATTCCATGTTTATCTTGTAACATGTAGTTCATACCCATTCCTTGCTCTATGGCTCTTTTGTGATATGGTCTTGCTCCCTCTCTCAGATCCAGTAGTGCTTGCCCAAGCAGGGCAGTACTGCAGCGTGGTTCAGTGGGATTTGGGATGGGGGCCTTTTTTGTGGTGGCTCTGAGCTTTATGCTGCCCAGTTCTTATTTTCTTAGTTTCCCCATACACAGACATCGTCTTTTGTCAGGCTCACTTGTGCCTATGTGTGCCAACATGCCTGTGCTACAGTTAAGACATGTAGAGAGTAACTAAGGTAGTCTTAGTCAAGTTAGTTGTGGTACCAACAGCAGCAGAGACCATGTAATCTTCATAGAATCACGGAATGGTTTGGGTTGGAAAGGACATTAAAGCCCATCTAGTTCCAACCCCCCTGCCATGCGCAGGGACACCCTCCACTACACCAGGTTGCCCAAAGCCCCATCCAACCTGGCCTTGAACACTTCCAGGGATGGCTCTTATCCAAGTGCAGATACGTGCTTGGTGCCTAACTTGTTCCGTGCTCTGTGCATTCCGTGTTTCTTTCAACACAAAAAAGCTTAGTTTAAAGCTTAGTTTTTAGTGCAGTCAGTCTCCTAAAGCAAAACAGCTGTTCTTGGAGTTCTCAAAACTTACATTTTAAAAGATACGTAGTGAAAGTTCTAGTCCAAAATTGTTTTGAAGCTGTAATATGTCTTATTCCTCACCTGAATTTAATTACATTTGACTCTCAGCTACTTGAACTTTTTCCTTCCCTACATTGTTTTAAAGGGTTATCTGCATCATGTATCTGGTTACTAACAAAGGTACAATAGGCATTCTCTCCTGAAGGAGAAATGCACTATTTTCTTTAGTCTCTTAATATAAAACAGATTTTGCATTCTTCCTTAAGCTTTTTTCTAAGTACTTTCCTGTGTCTTCAGTATGGAGACAAGAATGTAATGGTTCTTCTAATATGTCATTTCTTCTCAGTATTCTCCTCTTCATCCAGCCAAGAGCTGTGTTTGCACTCTTTAACCTTTGCCTCACACTGTTATCCACTTTCCAGTTGGTTTTACTCTGAAGTTGGTTAGTCTTTTTGATTTACTGCTTTCCTACTACCATGATTTACGTTCCTGATACCTCGATGTGTGACCTTATATTTATCTCTGTTAAAACACAATTGTTCAGGCAAAACCCATTTTGTCACCTGTTCTGAATGATTTTACAGGACTGTCTTTTCCTTTATCACTATCAATAGCTCCATCAATTTTTGTGTCATCTGCAAAATTTTTTTAGCATTTGTTTCTTGCAGATCATTTGTAGAAATGCTGCCTAGCACTGAGTAAAAGTATCTTTGCAGAATCTTCATGGGATGAGGATTTTTCACAATTTTTTGTTTTACTTTGAACTGTTCTAGCAAGCCAACTTTTAATCCAGTTCATATGTGCTGCCTTGAATTTGTTTAAGACTAGTATTTTGTACAATACCAAGGAAATTCCTGAAATTCCTAATGTCAGCATACACTTGTCAATCAAACATTTATTTTTTTAAACCACATTATTCATTTTATGATTGTTCTGTTCACCTTTTAAAATACTGTTAAAGCATCAGCTGTTTCCCAGTCATTTTGAACTTTGTTAGCTTTCCAGGGTTTCTTAAACTCAACATTAGTAGTTCAAAACATTAGTTGAGTACTTTTAAGAGTCTAAAATACAGTTTATTGGGTCCTGTGGGTTTAAAAATGTTTAGCAGTTGATGTTTAACATCCAGTGTGATTACTATTGAAATATTTTATTCTGATTCCTAAACTGTGAGCACTTTAAAATTAGAGGAAATAAACTTTCCCTTTCATCCTCTCCACTGTAAGCCCAATCTTGCGAACATTTTGCATGGGCAGATCTCTGTCTCTGAATGGAGACACAGCAAAGCAAATTTATGACCAGATGAAAACACATTGTAGATAGGAGAGAGAAAGAGCTGAGCTGCTCCCAATTCATGTGTGATATGACCTGCAGTGCAAGCATCAGATGGTTTCCTCTTCGGCTTTCAGCTAAACCCACCCGTGTACATTTCAGTGAGCATGAACCATACTGATTTATGCATTGTGGAACACCCTTCTGGTTCAGCGTTTGTGTTTATCCAAGGTCCTACTTGACATTGAAAGATATACGCAAAGAATCAGTGAGTAGGATTTGTTTTACATAATTGCATTTTGAATTTTTATTTGTATTTTTAAGAGCCCAATCCCTTACCATTCTTTTATTGTTGCCCATAACTTAGGTCTTCCTCCATAGCTGACACTTCTTACTCTTTGTTTTTCAAAACTTGGAGCAAAAGCTCTTTGTACCATTTTCGCAAGCAGAAGGGGAAGGGTGTAAAATACATTCTTCCCACTCATAGCATGAAGTTGGAAATGTTCTCAGCACCCACTACTCTAAAAGAAGGTCTCTGTCCAGCCACACTTCACTCCCTTAGCTTATTAGAGGGGGGAGAGTGGAAGATAGACAACCATTCCCTCACTCTCAAGTCTTGCAGTAGGCAGTGATATCCCATTCCTTGGCAGTATTAAGAGAAAGATGACAGCATCTGTTCTTCAAATGTCATGATTTGCAATCCATGGCATATGAAGCCTTACCCAGGTCACCGCATATTTCATAACAAGAGTATGACCTCTCTGTGCTACATAACTGTAAAGGGCACTTTATCTCAATGTCCTAGGGTGTAGAGTCACAGCTGTGATAAAAGCTGAAAGGGTGAAACTTGTTGAGAATTTTTTGTAGTGGTAAATATCGATGATGGGCCCTTAACTTTGCTTTTACCATCACCATGCGGACCTCACAGCTAGTCTGGTTTAAAGTGTCTTTTCTCCTCCTCACATTGGCCAGATGATAGGGAAGCTTCCTTTTGATCTGTTGCCTTGAGTAGTTTAGTCTGTTAGCCTCATGAATTTGATACTTGCTCTTTCTTATTGCACAGCATTAGATAGCTAAAAGAAGGATTCAGCAGTGTGTTTGACTATCACAACATAGCAAGTACTGCTGCAAGACAGCTCAGAAAATGCTATATTTTGTAGTCATAAAAATCAGATAAAGCATGAACATCAGGTAGAGAACATTCTGTTTTCACATTTCAGTCTGTTGTTTCAGGCATTTTACAGACTAAAGAAGCTTCTTCCATCAGTTAATCTCTTAGTTGATGTGAACTAAGTCTTTTCTTTGGGAGCTTAAATATACATGTCCACTCTAGTACATGTGTACTCCTCGTGGTGCAGCAGGATGTCATTGCTTTACAGTACCTATTGGACTGCTCCCAGCTGCCACTAGGCAGCACTCCCAGCAATGCTCAAAAGTTCACAAGATGCATTCTCTGCTCAGAAGAGGGGTGCATTGCACCTATATGATGTTCTTCAGCAAGTCTGAAGAAAACAAGTCTAGAGTGAAGGGGTAGCTCATGGAGAAGTGTGTAAATTTGGCCTTTGCTGGCTCTCCTGTTGTGAACCACAGTGTTTTTTGTCCCCCTGGAAATTCTCCTGCAGCCATTTACTCCTCAACAGTTAACGAAATTACAAAAAGATACAATTCAAAAGGGAATTTCACACAACATTTGGAAAAAAATCTTTTCCTTCAGGAAATAAATATTCCAAACCCTTTTTAAACCTTCTTGCTCTTCATAGTAAAAGTGGCTTTCCTTTGAAAAGGACTCCTCAACTTTTAAGTACCATATGGTTGAAAAAAATCCTACAATCATCATAATGTCCATTTTATCACTGTCTAGGATAATTGAATCGAGAGCTAATGCTACAGATCTTAGTATCATCTTCAGTGGCAGAATTTTCAGCAAATCCAATCTTTCCTATACCAGTCCTTTCAGAACAAATGAGGCTTGTACAGTTAACCACATCAGGCTCTGTAGCAGCAGAAGCCACTGTATCATGCCAGTCCTGAATGTCAATTTGCATGATTGTTAGACAATCACTCCAGCAGCTGTCAGAGACTTACTAGTTTCTGCTCTGTCAGTTATTTCTGTGTTCTTGCTGGATCCTGCCATAAGCACAAACTTCAGAACTGTCAGTGGTATTAGTGAAGAAATTAACCTGAGAGGAATGCAGACCAGCACTTCTCTTTCATTACCTTCAGAACGCACAGGCTCAATAGAGGGCAGTGGAGAAATTTCACCACCCAAATGATGGCTCAGTCCACAGTGCAAGTAAGGAGCAGGGCCCTACTAATGATAAGGCAGTCTTTTCCCTGTAATCCACTGCACTGGCTTTTATCTAGTGCAGATCTTCACTGGTTGAGGTGTAGATTCACGTCACTATAACCATTCAGAAAAGTTACTGCAAGCATTGCAGCATGACAAGTCAAGAACAGAAGCACATATGTATTCAGAAACACAACTATTTGCTGNAAACCATTCTATGATTCTGTGATTTCAGATTACTCTTTATATTATTGTCTTCCCCAGATGGGGCTGTAATCCTACAAATTCTGCCTTTTAAAACTGTAATTTCAGTAATTTTTTTTTAGAAAAGTTTTTTGTGGAAGAAAACTTTAGAAGTCTGTCAGATGTTATTTCAGTACCTGGACTGAGGACTTCCATGTTATCAAATATTGCTGGGTTCAATACAGCTGCTTTACAGTCCTGTATCACTTCAGCATCAGATTAAAAAGAAAAAAAAAAAAGTTCACATACCTACTACAGCTTTTTGTTTGTCCATTTCGTTGAAGACAAAAGACAGTGTCACTTTTTTTAGGGGGAAAGGCTATTTCCCTGTCCACTTTTAAACCTGAGTTGCAAGTTGCAAACTGATTATGTGTTTATTGCTTGAATTTGCATTGTAGCAAACTGCATAATTTGCACTGTGTAGATAGCAAGGAGACAACTGCGTGCCGCAGATATGACCTCCACATCCACGATAACTGCTTTAGTTATATGTGGGATCCACTGCCTGTGTGTTCTCAGTATCTCTAGTTTTAGTGCAAAATACAGTTCTGGAATTTGGGGTGTAATTCGTTGTAGGTTACAGAAAAGTAATGGAGAGTGGTAGTAATTCACATCTGTAATAGATCTTGTGGATGGCAAGGAGAGCAGTAAATGCCTTTTTAATGGCACTTTAATCCTTCAACTCTAATCAGCCTTGGAGTACTCTGACCAGTCACAGGTCATGCACTTTGAAGGAAGTTGTGAACCCATCAGATGGTCATGTGTGGAAGTACAAAGGAGATTTCTGGAAAGAGGATAGGAACAATGTCTCCATGGTAAAGAATATAATTGTCTTTATTAATATAGCACTCAAACTGTAATGACATTCTAGTTACAAGAACAACTGTCTAATGATATTAAGTGTTGTAGTTTGCAGACTTTGGAAAGTTAGGTCACCTATTCTCCTTCCTACTACCAAAAGAATACCATTTATAAGTCACAAGCAACAACATATATTTGTACAAATGTGCAAAGAAAAAGCAGCAGTTGCCTCACTTATAAAATAATAACGTTTTCTGTGAACAGCTGTTCTGAGCCTCACCCATCCTTTGACCATGTGCAGTCTGAAAGCTGCTATGAGGAAGCAGCTAGAAGGTGGCTGGAGCATTCCTGTGGCTTCCTATTAAAGACTGATTAAGAGTACAGGTGCTGCCTTTACATATATTGCTGACCAAAAGTTTCCAACGTGGATGTATTTTCTGAGTACACACAGGCTGTACAGCAGAACAAATAGGTACTTCTCGGAGTTAACAAGTAGACAAACATTGTTTCAGCCATAAAATATGTGCTGAGTTCTCAGCTAGAAGTGCGATATTATCTATGTTGTGATTTTCCTATGATTGATCTTATTAGCATCGTTTAGCAGTTAGGGTATTTCTTGTGTGCATTGAAATTATATTCTTACAGCTGTGTGTTCCTGTAGTGCTCAGAAGTGAATCTGAAAGAAGAAAATTCTTTTTGTTTTGAAAACAGTACTTTATTCTTTGAAGGAGAGCTAGTATGTAAAACTTGCATGTGAAACAGTATTTGAAAGTTCTCTTAATCTTCTTGTAGGCCATAGAAAAACATCTCATCAGAAAATCTAATGGAGGACTGACCTTCATCGGAGAGTGGAAGAATGGGCACCTTGAAAGAAAGATGGGCCATTTGACCTGTTTTGCGGGGGGAATGTTTGCCCTTGGAGCAGATGGTTCCAGAGATGATAAAGCTGGACATTATTTGCAACTCGGAGCTGAAATTGCACATACGTGTCATGAGTCATATGACAGGACAAGTAAGATATATTGCTAATCTAATTATTTCAGTAGTTGAAATATAGAAATTGTTGTAATTCTTTTTAAGATTTGTTGTGGACCTATGCCTTGTCTAATATGCACTGTTTTTATACCAGCATAATTTTTTTAACATTCATGTATTTACTTCTGATCTACATCATGATGAGTAAATGTAAACCCAGATTTTATATGGTTCCTTCCTGCCTGTTTATCTCTATTTTTGGATCAGTCAGCTAAGGTAGGTTATGTGGGTGCAGGGAAAGAGGAGTGTGTGTGAACTCTTGTCCTCCCAGATATATAGGGCAGTTTTTCATATATACTGTTTTTACACTTATGTAGAGTGAAAAATTGGTAAAGACACCTTTTCATATTTTAGTAATAATCCATTCTGGGTAAGTACAATTAAACTAGAGAGGATGAAGATTAGTATGCAGACAATGAGATGGCCAAAGACCTGATTAGTGAGGAGGCAATATCAGACTTCACTGTTGGGCCAGAAGTTTCTCAAGTTCAGTCTTTTGGACCAGGTTTTTTTTACATCTTCAGTACTGACCTTGATGCATAAAGTTGAAGTGTGCTGATTACACTGTGACCGTAAAGTCATAAGGCACAATGAAAACAGAAGAGTTTCAGAATAGTCAACAGAAGATCTTGAGGACTGGATTGTCAGAAATAAGTTCACTAGAATAAAGGCAGGAGTTCTTTCCCTCAACTGGGAGTTGAAAAATGCCGGTGCAGTCCTAATCTGTATCAGGTGAAGAATTTTCAGCAGAAATTAGAGAATGCTAACACTGCCTTAGAAGACACGTATAATTTGTCACCCAGAATACACTGTACAAAATCTGAATTTCAAGAAGAACAAATGCAGAGAAGGACCAACAAAATTATTAGAGTGATAGAGCTTTTATCTTACAGTGGGAAAATGAGGTCAGCCTGCTCAGACTAGAAAAATAATGCCAGAGGAGGGAATAAATTTGTTGTCATCTCAAGCAGTAAACACTAAAAAGAAATAGTTATTTTGAGATATAAACAACACAGTTGTACCAAGAGCAAGATTTGTAAGCTCGCCATGAATAAATGTAGGTTGGAAATTGGAAATGGCTTTGTGTAGTCATCAGAGAAGTGAGCTTCCAAAATAACTTTCTGGTAATGGTAACTAAAACTTAAGCAATTTTAAGATGAGAATTCACGTATTTATCACAGGATTACATAGTATCATTGTATAACTGACTGTCAATTTAAAGAATTCAATCTCATAAGTGATACTTTTACCTGGGTAGCAACAGCATTAAAAAAAAGACAGAAAAAACATGAGGACGCTGGAGGAAAAAGGTAGGACATAGTAGCTATTGTTGCATTCTGAAAAACATGTTTAATTCAACACTAAAAATAAGCAGTGCTAAATTTACAGTTGTTTGCACAGTCCTAATTTTATTCCTTCAGATGCTTATTCTGTACCCTAAATAAGTCAAAAGATGGGGAGGATAAAAGTTTTGGTTACATATTTATTAACTGTATAAGAACACACACGTGCAAGAAACAGACTGAAAGTTGTACAGACAGCTATAAATTTGCAATGCCCTAGTTTTCTTTTGTTCAGTCATGCACTCTCAGGAATGTGGATTTTTTTTGTTTGGGTTTTTTTTTTGCCTGGACTCATTTTTCAAAGAAAATAACAAACTGTTACGTGCAAAATGTCAACTTCTTCATTATGCTTTAACAGCAGGACTTGAGACATAATAGTACACTTTAATCACAGAACTATCTGGTTATGGACAAAAACTCTCTTTCAGAGGACTGACAGTCATCCTGGTTCAGCTGATAGGTTTATGTTTCAGTCAGCAAAGGAGAGTCATTTATTACTCCTATAGACTTGGGAGAACTCTTGCCCCATTTGGTGTCCCCAGAGGAGAAATCAAGGTGCTGAGGCTGTGTGTTGAGGATAGAGAGCTCTCTTCTTCAGAGAAGACAACCAGAGGGGTCCTTTCCTGTGTCTTCCCAGCACTGGTCATAATAAACTGCAGTATATGCCTGATTTTATAATATTTTAGTATAAAAATACTACTTTATGAAGCTTATAAATTTCCATAAGGGCTGAGCACGGGGGGGGACTGGACGGGGGGGGAAGTACTGTTTCAAGGTCCAGTCTCAGCAAAATCGAAACAGAATTTAACAGAATAAAAGCACTTCTGGAAAAGTAGGGCATTGTATTGCCAACTGTCAGCAACCTGTTGCACATATTGCAGGTATGAAAGCTTGTTTTAAAAAAAAAGAGAATTTGATATTTCAGAAAGCTTTAGGCAGACTAAGTTCTATATTTGCTTCTTTAGATTAATGTTATCATATAAATCATGGAATACCATCTCCTGAAATTCTGGTTTGAAATCATGTTTTCTGTGTCTTGCATAAATAAACAAACATGGTAACATGACAGATGATTGAAGGTCCATGACTTCTGGATTCTCAGATAAATTCGGTTGAAGTAACTTTGATCTGGACAGATTTTACCAATGTGATAATAAGCAAAATGCTCTTGTCTTGCAGTGACAATCCACATGCCTATTTAGCACTGAGGTGATTGCCTATCATGACATTTATGGCTGGAGGTTCTTAATGTGTTAGGATTTTTTAAGGCAATAATAGTATCTTCTGAGGTCACTTTCCCCTCTCATATATTACCCGATGTCTTCAGACAAACTCAATCACCCTCTATAAGGCAGAGCATTTGTGGTGACCTCAGCCTTCTTTAACAAAACAAGACTTCAGTTATTTGCTAATACAGCCCTTCAGTTGTTCTTGTCTGGTTGCTTCTCTTCTTCATTTACTTGCCTTTGGGACTGAAGTTACCACAATTGATGTGAGAAGTCACCTGTTGAATTATGATTGCCCAGACTCATCGTTTCTAAGACCATCTCTCTGGTCCTTTGGATGCGTTTGCTTCTGTTGATGGTTTCTAAGACCATTGGGGTCTTAGGCATTATGAATCCTTCTCTGCTTTCTGGTCTACCCCTTGATGTGAAGCATTCTGTCATTATCCAGTTTGTGCTATCAGCAGTAGACCTTCATGGTGTTAAGGAGACATTGCTGCAGCAGGCAGTTACACCCTCCTCTCCCAGCTGACAGGTCAGGAGCAGATTGCCTTGCAGGAATCCCACACAAACCTAGCTGGGTTGCAGTGCTCCCAAATATATTCTAACTCATTACCCAACTCAAATACTTCTTTTAGGTTCCCCAGACACATGATGAAAAGATGTGTGTTTTGCCACAAATTATTTGGGGAGGATTGAGGGCCACCCTGCATCCTGCTTTTTCACCTCTTTACTGCTAAATATCCTCGGCTGCCCATTCTTTCTTTCCATTTTGGCAAAAGTGGTCACTTTGCCATGTAACCAGCAAAAGTTGCCACATGGTCACAGTTTTGCACAGTAATGTTGTAGACTGATTTACTAGCCTTAGCCGTGGCATCACTGGAATGAGAGCTTTCCATTGACGTTTTGGGTATTTCTTAGTCCTGTGGAATGTGTTTCAGTGATCCCTTGCAGGTTCTTTGAATGCTCACAGTGCATCACTGGGGCTTGCTGAAGATTTTAGGGCATTTAACTTCGTTGGAAGAGTGGCACAAGTTAAAGCGCACTGTCACCTTTTGGGCAGATTGTTGCTGGCATGACACCATGCTACATCTCCTAGTGTATAAATAAGACCAGCCTCAGATCTGTGAAGCTACGTTAGAGAGGCCTCAGCCTATTGCACCTACATCTCTTGCTGTGTCAAGCAAAGATACTTGATCTCAGCCCACATGACTCAGTTTCTTCCTAATTGCCTAACACCATTATCATTGGTAGTTGCTGCTGCTTTAGTCAGGATTAATCAATACTAAGATGAATAGTTTTTTCATAGAGGCAGATGTGTTGGAAGGATAAAACCCCATTTGGGACTTATGAGTACTGCATATGTTCTTACATAAGTTCCGTTTAGGGTGGTGATGGAGGAGATCATCCCAGCTCATAGAGAGGAGATGGACTTTTGTCTCTTGAATAAGGATACCTTACTCTACATCTCAGTCAAAACAGATAACAGGAGGTATGTCTTGTGGTAGAAACAAACCCATTCCAGTTCAAAAGTAATTTGCTTGACTTCTGCACAGATCTGAGGTTTTTCATAAGGTATCTGGCCATTATAGTAACCCAACTTGGATGAAAGTATCTGCTTTTGTTACTAAATTGACTGAGTAATTAACAGCAGGTTAATAACTCCCTTCAGAATAGCTTGGGGATTTTTAGCTTTGGACAGTTAAACTGAATCAACATCCTGCTGTTTTTCAGGAGCAAGTCTTCCAGACCTACCCCCTGAGAAAATTTTACTATCCTACATGCTATTTTCTCACTTCAGGCCCAAGTCTCATTGTCTGAATGTAAAGTGTTCTGTCTACATGTGACAGCCTTCTCCTATATGGCTTGTTACAAGCTTTGCCTTAACCCTTCCAGACATTGCTACACCCTCTGTATTCCCTTTCCCACCAGACTGCATTCTGTCAGCACTTCAGTTACCCATTTAATCTGTCATGATCCTGTCTGCTACACCGTGCTGATTAATACAGAGAAATCGGAAAGTCCTTACAACCATTCCTGGTGTGTTTCCATGGGCATTATGTCCTAATGACAATTGACATCACTGCTATGTAATCAATGAGAGGTTTATGCAGGGGGACAGTCTCTCTGATAATCTGATTCACCTATTGATGTTCTCCAGGAATATCTGAGAAGAGACCTCAGACTCCTGAGTCACAGGCTGGAGAAGTGATGAGGGATGATATCCTGAGGAGCTCGGGATCTTGCCATGGCTCTGTGAAAATCCCTGTAGATTCTGCTTAAGCTGAGAATCTGTCTAGCACTCCCTGTGAGATGCCTTTCTAAGTCACTAGCTGGAGGAAGATAATGGTCTTTGGGAGGTGAGGATGTGATTCTGATCTGCCCCTGACCAGGGGAGATCTGTTTCCAGGATCCATTGAATTTGTCAAGATGAGACCCCTGAGTCTTTTCCTGTCTTTGGGAAATTGTGAATACTTGTGGCACCCCTTGGAAACACCAAGGATTTGAAAGGGCTCATTGACTGTCAAAAGTCAGAAAACTTAACTGTAACCAGAATAGTCTTGTGATATGTAATCCATGCATGCCTCTGCTTTTTTCTGTACCATAACCTATTGATACATTATTGCTGTAGTCTTCCTAAGTCTTCCATCCTATGGCAGGATTTCAAGTTTTTTCTACATTTACTACATTTCAAGTTTTTTCTATAGTGTAGGGTGCTCTCCATTTGGAGAGAAGATTGAAAGAGCCAAAGACAGAAGGCATGGTCTGATCTGTATGCCCATTTACCAGCACAGCACAAGGAATCATAAGGCTGTCGGTGGGCACTGGTACGGCTAAAAGAATACAGCTTCACATGCTTATGGTGCAAGGTTTCTTGTGTGTGGACTGCACATCTTGAGGTATTCCAGTTACTGGGGATTAGTTCTTTGTTTTACATAGTTGTACCACTGAGAAGAATGGCAAAGGCAAAAAATAACTGGCAATGTGAAATGCATAAATGATATTGAAAAAAGATCTCCAATGAAATTGAAGGAATAGAAAGACCACTAACAAATCAGTCTTAAGAATTAGCTTTCATAGGTATCATAGATGTTCAATTAATAAGCAAAATCATCTCTATAGAATAGAATCATTGAATCATTTAGGTTGGAAAAGACCCTTAAGATCATCGACCATTAACTTAGCACTGCCAAGACCACCACTAAACCACATCCCTAAGCACCGCATCTACGTGTGTTTTAAATACCTTCAGGGATGGTGACTCAACCACTTCCCTGGGCAGCCTGTTCCAGTGCTTGACAGCACTTTGGGTGAAGAAATTTGTCCTAATATCCAATCTAAACCTCCCCTGGTGCAACTTGAGGCCATTTCCTCTTGTCCTATTTCTTGTTACTTGGGAGAAGAGACCGACACCCACCTGGCTACAGCCTCCTTTCAGGTTGTTGTAGGGAGTGATAAGGTCTTCCCTCAACCTCCTTTTCTCCAGTCTAAACAACCTCAGTTCCCTCAGCTGCTGCTCATAAGACTTGTGCTCTAGACCCTTCACCAGCTTCATTGCCCTTCTTTGGACACGTTCCAGCACCTCAATGTCTTTCTGGTAGTGAGCGCCCAAAACTGAATGCAGGATTCGAGATACGGCCTCACCAATGCCAAGTACAGGGGGATGATCGCTTCCTGAGTCCTGCAGGCCACACTATTTCTGATATAGATTGGCAGCATGTACTGATTCACAGCACACAGTATTTTTAGTAAAATATTATTCCTTATTTATAAGCATTTTCCCAGCCATTAGCCAATAATATAAAGTATTGACTGACTACAGAGAGATTATTTTAGTATAAAGTTTTTTGCACGTCTTTAAAATTTCTGACAAGAACTGTCCTCAGAATCTGGGTACAGCATTTGCTGTTTTTATACGTGTGACAATTCCAATGTGAATAAGCCAGATGACTAAGATTTCAGCTGAAATGTTGTCAGGGTATGAGTAGATGCCGTCTCTGTTCCAAGACTCTCAGTAAGCAGCTAAACAGGCAAAGACAATATGTATAATTACTTATTTTCGTGAGAAGTGTAAAGTAACAACGTACGTTGATAGAATGCTTCAGAGAGTCTCAAACAAAAGTATCTTGGAGAGTCTCTTCCTCAAATTTTATGAGAGTTAGGATGCAGAAAGCATTACTATAATTATGAATCCTTTCTTACTTTTAGGAAATGTGTAGCTGGAGTGACTGTAGTCTTAAGGGAACACACACAAAAAATTAAGCAATGTTTTCAAAATTATTTCTAAAATTAGATACATATTTACCTAGAGGTCTGAGGATTTGCCCTTATTTTCAGCAGTACTGAATACAGCTCTCACTGAAGTCAACTTTAAATCACTTAAAATCTCTTTTTCAATGGTACTGGTTTAGCTTTGCAATTTTACATTATGATGTGAATTTGTTTCTCATCTGCTTTCCCTGACTAGAAATACAGCCTATCAGCCCCATTAATACTAAAATAACTGAAGTGTGACCTAGCAGTGTAAAATGCTTTAGATAGTTCTTTGCTTACAAGAATGCTCCTCCAAAAGGTACTATGTTCATAGTAGCTTCTTTAGTTTAGTCAGCTGTTAGTAGAAGTGCTGTGTATTAATTTTACATCCTTGGTTTCAGATAAAAATTCAGTGAGATTGTCACAATCTGCAGGGATCACCCATTCTTTGGGCAGTGTATTTTCTTGGAGTGCCCAATAATGTTAGAAGTAGATATGAGTAAATAATTAAAGATGTAATGCACCAACAGGCTACAAAGCAAGAGAAGGTCTCACTGTTTCTGTAGGTGCTGCATCACCAGAACTGCCTGAAATCCAGCTTCTGTGGTGAATAAGAGTAATACAACTAACATGGTTTACCTGATTTCCAAAAGGCTTTTTCAAAAGTTCTCTACTCAGCCCTTTTTAAGGATATTAAGCAGCTGTAGCACAAGCAGCAAGTACCTGCATGGAGAAAAAAATTGGTTGTAGTATAACAGAAAGAGTAGAGGTAGTCAGCTCTTGCAGCAAATGAATGGTGGTTAACCAGTGGTGCTCTGCTATATCTATGTTTATACCCAATAATATGTGTATATATATGTATAAATTGATATTGTATTTACATTTTATATTTTAAAATGTGTATATATGTATGTATAAGTAAAACATACATGCATACACATACATAAATGATCAGGAAAAGGGCAGGAATAGTAAGGTAAGTGCTGATGATAATAACTAAAAAAAAAGCTATTCAGGATAGCAATGATGAAAGAAAGCTGAAAAATTGCACAAGGACCTTATGAGGTTGAGTAATTGCATAATAAATTACTAAATTAAATTCAGTGTAGTTAAACATAAAGTGAAAAAAATTATTCCTAACCTCACATATAAAATGATGAGCTTTTAACTGACCATTACAACTCAGGAAATTGCTCTTGAGATTATGAAAATGTCAGCTCAGTAGTGGTCAGGAAAAACAAAGTGAGAAAGAACAAAATAGAACATGTCACTATGTCACTGTATTAATCTTGTCCACACTTTTAGTGCTGTATTCAGGCTGGTCCTCACATTTCAAAAAGGATATAGTAGAATTGAAAGAGTTAGAGCAAAAGGCTAGAAGTATGGAACAGTTTCCATTCAAGGAACAAATGAATCAGATAGTGTTCTTAAGTGTGGATAAAAGATGGTTTAGGTAGGATACAACAGATTTGCAAAATCAGCAGGGGACTGGAGAGAGTAGATAGGAATCAGTTATTCACTCTCTTTGCCAAGAGAAGACCTCGAGGCTATCAAATGAGTGTAGTAGGAGCCAAGCGGAAAATAAAGAACAACAAAAACAGTGGTTCTGCACCAAAGAGGAGGTAGTAGAGATGTGGAACTCCTTAGCAGAGGTTGTTTTGGATGCTTAAGGCTTATGTAGGTTTAAGGAAATGCCAAATAAGTACTTGGGAAATAAATCTGTTAAGAATTACTGACCACATAAAAAAAAGTATGTCTAATTTTGGAGAAGCCTTGCACTCAGAAAAATTGGAGACTGGTAGAGAAGCTGTAAAAAGGTATCTTGTATACTTGGCCTGTTCTTCCTCATTCTGGTCTGATTTTGGCCTCTGTTGGAGACATGATACTGTACCAGGCAAACTTTCATCTGGTGCAGTATGGCCATTCATATCTTCTTAATTTTGGGTAGGTAGAACTCTGCTTCTAATCTCATTGATTTTGCAGTGAACATTGTAATTTTTTTTACTGAAACAGGTAAAATGGTCCATTTGAAAGAAGTATCATAAACATTTCTTGATGGATCTTTCCTTACCATGTGTGTGGCTGAAGCACAGTGTGGTGCTTTTTTCTGTTTGCATCCAGGGCCATACTCCCTTGAAACAAAAAGATTAAGAAACTTTTTTGGAGATTTTCTGCTGGGGCACACACTGGGAGATGGTCATATTTTTCATTGTAGTATTCTAAGGTTCCCCTCTCAGACTCATGAGACTATGGTTAATTTGAGCCTCAAGCCTGTAGGGATTACATGATTAAACTCTGATAATTTTTAAAGCTCAAGTGCAGCTTCAAAGTTCAGCACCATAAAAATTCTCTACTAAAGCCAAGGGGTGGGGTGCAGCTGTAAGAGTGCATTATTTATGTCAAATTTGAGGAATAATGTGTAGCTGTATAAGTAAAAACTATATGTAATTACATCTTTGTATTAGGGACAGTATTTCTACAGGTACTTCCCTTTTATATGAATAGTCTTCCAGATGCTGACACAGGGCCATTAGAGCTTCCTTTAAGGGCTGAAATACCAAATCTCGTAATTCAGAGATCTATGTTCAGATGTGGCTAAGTTTTCATTGCCTAGTTGTAAACCCTTTACTTGAGGATCACATTAGGAAGCACATCAGTTATGGAGGCCTGACAGTTTCTCTAAACCAAGAGAGTCTGGATAAAGACGCAGGGTATTTGAGATGGTAACTGGTTTTGTTCTAAGATCTTTTCCCGCTGTGCGGGGTGGGATCAAAGGACATCTGTTGACTCTTTTTTTTTTTCTTTCTTTTTTTTCTTTTTTTTTCTTTTGCTTGTAAGAACTGATGTTGATAACTTTAATTTTATCCTATAATTGGATGTATGAATATGTTTATATTCTTAGCATTTCATTAGTTTTCAAGAGGATTACTGTACTCATGTCAAGATAGGTAGTTTTCTCACAGGAATTGGATAAATTATTTATGAGAAAAATTATAGGTCTCAACAATAGGAAATATTTATGAGCCTGCTTGAAGACAAGGTAGTTTCCGCTTTTCTTGCATGCTTGGGATATAGCAGTTTCCTAGCCACCCTTCCTGCAAAGAATTGTAAGGAATAATTTTTTCTTTTTCTTTTTTTTTCTTTCCTCTGCAGCATTAAAGCTGGGTCCAGAAGCATTCAAATTTGATGGTGGTGTAGAGGCGGTGGCAGTGCGGCAGAATGAGAAGTATTACATCCTAAGACCAGAGGTGATTGAGACCTACTGGTATATGTGGAGATTCACCCACGATCCCAAGTACAGGCAGTGGGGCTGGGAAGCAACACAGGTAAATGTATTCATTATCTGTCAGTAAATTAATTCTTCATATTTTCCTTTTGTAGTCACTTGCATCCTCTGATGCTGAAACATTTCAAATGGTAATTGATTTTCACAAGTCACTGTAAACCAGGGCACATATGGGGGTGCACGCAGTTATTCCTGGTTTGCAACTGCTGAAACGGATGCACAGATGAGAGATGTGTTCAGCATTATACAGCTGATGAGTTTTAGGCATGGAAATAGAATCCACTGGTCATGACTCCTACTGTTATCAGTAGTCCACAGCCACCAAGAGAGGTAATTCATCCTGGGAAATGAAAGTGTATTATAAATAACTTTGTTAAGCGTATGCTAGCACTCGGTTTAGATTAAAAGACGAAGCTATTCTTATAGTTTCTTCTTGGTTGGCTATTAAAAGACAAGTGGTAGGACAACTATTCTCAGACAGTTCGTAGACTAGAGAGCATATACATACATACATACATATACGTGGGTTGGTATCTTCTTTGTTTTCTTAGTTGTCTGATTGGAAGGACAATAAAATTGCCAGTCAGTTTAGATTTACTCAATTATAACAAAAGATTACATCACTAGAAGTAGACCAGTAAGGGAAGTGAATAAGTAATGGCACATAAAGCAAAACTTAAAAATTGTTGCTAAGGTGTTTTAGAGACTGCTGGGGTTTTTTTGTTTGTTTTGGGGTTTTTTGTTGTTGTTGTTTATAATTGCTGAGTTTAAATCTAGTTTTTGTCTGTTTTATCAAATTCCCAAGTGTGAAAATGCTTCTGAGTCTTTCCCATTGGAAATGCTTGTAATGGTCTACAGAAGCCGAGATTCATTGTAAGACTCTTAACACAGATCTGTGCTCATGGTCTTCCTTCATTCATCCTTTGTACATAGATGGATAACTCCTTTGTCTGATAGTCATAGATTATGGGCTATAGGCTTCATTTTCACATGACAATATAGTATTCTAATTGTAAAAATTATTTGTAATCCCCAAAAGACTTCTAAATGCTTCCTGGGACTGAACTTGTGAACCGGTTTTGGTCTCATGTTTCTCTCTGCTTCCACCTGCTGGTCTGTACTGAGGTCATGCAAAACTAATTTGTTGGCCAAGCAGTTTTGTTGGTCATCTTCAAGATCTGTGGATTACTACAACTCCTCCACTTCCCTGCTACAGCTCCAGCAGTCTTTGGAAGCACAGCTCAAAACCGGTTTCAAAGATGCGAATAAACATTGAAGATAACAAGACACTAATGAAATATTTTGAGTACAGCCAAAGGAGATGAGGGAAGAGCAAAGGAAGAGACAAACCAAGAGCCTGGAGAAAATTTATTCTGCAGGTGAAAAGCAGTTTCACACCAGAGACCCAGAAAAAGTACTTGGAGCATGACATCTATTGAGAAGTCTGTTTTCATCAGGTGGAAGATAGTTAAGGCATGTTCAGAATATTTAGCTGAGCTCACCCCATCCTTCTCTCAGCACAGTTACAATCATGTAGAAGAGTCCAAGTATTTTCAGGTTGTGTCTTAGTCCTGGTTAGGTTTTGCCTTGTAGACTGTTTTGTTACAACCAACTTTATGTTAACCTGGAGAAAGGTTCCACATTTGTCGCGTTTGTATTCTAGCATTCATTGCCGCTCTCTCAAAAACATCAAACATTGAGTCACATTGTCCCTCCTGCCCAAACTATGCATGTTTCTAACATGAGAAAGAAATGGATCCTTGCCAGTGCGTGTACTACAAATGCTTGCTGATCTAACACTAGCTCCTGTCAGAAGCTATGTCTGGATGATCCAAGCTGAGATTGGGTCCTTTGTACTAGGTTAAAGAATTTACAAATATAAATTTTTCAGGCCAAGATCTGTCTCTTAAGCACACTGAAAAGCATGTCTTTGAATTGCATTTTGTTCAGTTTTCTCCATTTGCCTTCATATCTTGGTCCCCGTTAATGCTTTCAAACCAAACACTCCCTTCTTCCTCCTCTGCCTCCAATTTTCTCTGTGTGCAGGGTGGGATTTTTTTTTTATCCTTCTGTCAACCTGCATTGAAGTTGTGTAAATCAAGCAACCCATGTGCCTAACTGAGTCTGTCCTTACAGAGTGCCTTTTTTTGCTTGCTTCCTCAGTACAGAGTTTCTATATCCAACATAGCCGTAAAATATTTTTGAACTCTTCATAAATGGTTTTTCATACCCCTCCCTCCCACAATTACAGATTTTCTTTCCCCTAGCATCATACTAACACAGAAGCTCAGAAAGCTTTTTGTTCCCCATGGTTTTCTGTTCTCTGCATATATATAATAAGTTCTTGTTTTTACTCCTCACACCTACTCACTACTTTCCCTTCTTCCCTACCACACACAGCTCTGGTTGTGTTTATTTCTACATTTATACATAGAGAAGAATCTGGTCTGACACACAGAGTGCTTGGCTTGCTGCTCGTGTACGACACTGTCTGTATTCACTTTCCTCTTGCCTTTCAGTCACTGAAGCATACTTTGAAATCTGTATCACAGATTTCTCATGGTGAATGATACCTTCTTCATCGGAAGTCTAGTAGTTCTTTTAAACTTTTGGGGAAACTGAGTTTTGTTTCTGAGTTCTAAATGGCCTTATTTTTCTACATTGAACCTGGTGTTTGATGACTGAGTTCTTGGTGGTCTCCCTTGTTTGCTTCTTTGAATGGATCCTGAGCAGATTTGAGTTAGTACACCAATATGTTAGAAGTCTGCTTTTGTCATTTTAAGAACTCTTCAGAGATGATCTAGGATACATTGAGAACCACCTGGCTTTTAAGTACACTGCATTACTTAAGTTTCTTTAGCACTCCCAGCCCAGATCTCTCTCTGCCTTTTATCAATGGGAATTTGCACAGAGGACTGGATTGTGTGTGTATGCAGATCTTTGTACTGCACTTTCTTTATCTATTTCACCATTGGCAGCTTCTTTTTGGCTTTATTATGTAGACTTTTTGACAGAACTTGGGCATTTTAGTGCAGGTGGTGTGCTTTCACCAAGGCCTGTTTTGTTGCATCTCTCCAAATCCAATGTCTGTGGAGAAAAAACAGGAAGTTGAATCTTACATTCCCTCAGTGATCATAAATTCCTGTGACAGGGTCCTTATGTCTTTCCTGATAAAAAAGGCTAATTCTCCCTAATACTATACTTAGTACTAGAGACGACATCCCTCTCAATTGTATCAGGCCAGTCAAATTGGATGATGATATGCTGGGGGGCCTGGCTGAAGTATTACAGAAATATGCATGCAATATATTCAGGGTAAATACAGAGAATTACTAAAATCCTTTTCAGGCTAATTCTTTGAAAGCAATAAGAGCCACCATTTCACAATAGGCATGTAAAGCCAATTACTAATCTAAGCTGTGTGAATGAAGGGTTCAACTATTTGTTGGGGACTTCCATATCTGACTAAGTAGGATTGCACCATGGTGGCTGCAGGGTTCATTCAGAGTTTCTACTTACAGTGAAAATAATATACAAGGCCTCAAGTTCAGGCTAACTTTGGGCAAATTGAGGATTTGCAGTAAGATGGAGTAGAAAGCTATATAGCTCTTTACTTAGTGAAGCAAAGTAGACAAAAAAGAGCCAGGCATAGGTTGGAGGTGAAAGAAACAGGGGTATAAAGTTCATGGGTTGGAAGCTGTCAGTACCACAGAGAGGTGTTTGGGGAGGTAAGCTGGTGAAGAAACTGTTTTTATGAGCATGATATTGGCATAGTCAAGAAGAGTCACACATGCAACCACAAAAACACTCTCAGAGGAACTGAAGGACCTGGGGTCTGATCTAGAGGCACCTCCAATTTTAGTTCTACAGAACTTAGATCACCTCTGACCTCCTTGTACGTCATGGGCCCTGGAATTTCACTTTATGTCATTTTTAAGCCGAGATGTGTATTTGGCAAGAGTACACTACTGCGTATTCTTCTGTTCTACTCTTGATTTGAGTAAAGGGAACTGGAAAATCCACTTCTTTTGGTAGTTTGTTCCATTATTTAATTATTTGTGCTGTTAAAAAATATATGCTTTATTTCCCATTTGAATTTGTCTAGTTTCAGCTGTCAATCAATGGATTTTCCTATGACTTCCTATGCTATATTAAAATTAAAATGTCTTTTATTCCCCCATGTTTTCTTTCCAAAGAGTTTTCATGGATTGTAATAAGCTTACTACTGAGTCTACTTAAGATGCTAAACAAATTGTATTGTCTCCCACTGTAAAGCATTTTCTCCAAATGTCTGCACCCACATCAGTTCATCATCCTTTTTTTAAAAATGAATTGTAGAATTGCATATTCCAGTTTTGATTTTAACCACAGCCCTGTGCAAAAGTAAAATTACATTCCTGGTACTGTTTACTGTCCCTGTGTGTGCACCTACCACAACATCCTATCAGGAACTCATGCTGAATTGTCTCATGTGGCCACTGAATTCTTTACAGGCTAATCTGGTTCTGCAGTTACACAGCCTTTATGTGAAGATTTAGGATTATGTGCCTAGTTATATGAACCTCATTTAGTTTGGGCCCCAGTTCCCACCAGATTACACTATCTGCTGTTATTTACCTATGTCATTTTTGCCGGCAGCAGTGTTGCAGTGATTGATAAAACTTCAGGCCACTCCTTGTGGATCTCTGTGAGAAGCAGCCCTATTCAGTGATGATTTTACATTGCCAGTTTGTTCTTAAAGCTCTGTCAGTAACTTTTAAGCTAAGATAGTGATATTGGTATGATATAGTGCTGCTTTTGTGGTGTCATAATGTCTTATGGTACCATGTCAGTTGCTTTAAAAAATTTTACGTTTATTAAACCTCTGCAGTTATCTTTATTTGCCAATTTGTAGACCTCAAAGAATGAAAGCACGATGGTGAGCAAGATAGTTTTCTATAAAACCATGCTGATTGGTGTCAATTACCCTCTTATTCTGTATATTTCACGTGTATTTCCATAACTGTTTGGGACTAACATCAGGTATGACATCCTAAAATTATTCAGCCTACCAATGCCTCATAATAGTAGCATTACCTTTATACCCTTCCAGTCATTTAGGACTTCCCTGTATTCTAGGGTGCAATAAATTTATCATCATTTTATCAAGGAAACTGGTCTTCAGCTCTGGAGCGAAAGCGTATCCAGGTGGCAAATCAGATGCCTCTATATTGAGTACTCCGAGATGTGTATGAAGGCAGAATGCTGCAGATTTCAAGTGCCTTTTATGCAGCTTGTCTACAGCACCAAACTTTTCAGCCAGTGTTCTGAAGTTCCCTACATCTTTGAATCAAGGACAGTTTGTTTATCCACATCTGGATGAATAGCTGTATAGCAGTCTTTCAGAAGAATTTTTCCTCTGCAGTTCATTACTACCTACAGTGTCTAGATCTCTGATCAACTAGGATAAATCCTCTGCCTATCCTGAACTCCAGTCTAGCCAGAGTCTGTCTCCCCCTAGGAGAAATTTCTGAAGGTACAAGTCTACTTGGTAGTTGTAAGGAGGAAAAAAAATCAATATAAATCACGTATTTTCTTTTTTCAGGCTTCTAGGCCTGCTGCCTTCACCAGTCTTGCACTTAGTTATCCAACCACGAGACCTCTACAGCACAGAGCAGAATCTCAGTGCTGTCTATTGTCTGCAGTCCAGAATAAATGAGTTGAAGGAGACAGTGTCTTAACAGTGGTACTGTTTGTTCCTTCTTTTCATTTTGCTGCGGTCACTAGCAGGTTTCTACTGTCCAAGCTGTTGCACACAGCGTCAGGGTTGCTGAATCGTTGACCAGCGGACACCTGCAAGGTCAGACTTTGCATGCTAGAAATTCTGGCACAATTGTAACCATTGGAGCTTTCTTCCCACATCTTGCCACACTCCAGAGCAGGGACAAGGACGTGTTCTGCAGTATTATAAAAAAGGGGATAGTCGCAAGAGGATGCACTTCATTTCCTGCTTAGAAAGTGAAAGTGCTTTGACTCTTATTCATTCATGTCACGAAGTGTAATGGCTGTAGGACATGTAGGGAGGAAGGTGCAGGTGGTTCCATAAACAGCATATGCATTATTTCTTTAGTATTCAGCCAAGACATTGATTTTTGTCTTTTCCTTTTTTTTTGGTTTGGTTTTTTTTTGTTTGTTTGGCTGCCATGTGATAGCCAGCATCACTTGTGCTGTGCAAAAGCATGCAGGCAAAGAGATTGTCATGTGTGTGGTGCTGTTGGGCTAGAGGTGTCACATCCACCTTTCTCCAGACTCTAGAAAAAACCTGGGCAACCCCAATCCCAAGATGTGAATAGTCTTAGTGTAACCCTAACCTGCACCAGTAACCAGATCTGAAAAGAATTTGTTCAGGCACTTTCTCCACGTAGGCTCAAGTCTCAACAAAAAAAGGGGGCATTTCCATCCAAACTTGGAGAAAGCTCCACTTGAGATAAGGAATTACAGTGAGAATTAGATTTTGCCAGGAAAGTACCTTTCTTGGCATAAGCTCAGGCACTAGAGCTACAGCCATTCCAGTAACATCCTTTTGCCAGTCTCTTCTCTTACTTCTTTAAAAATCTTGGTCTTCAGAAATTTGAAATAACTTTGTACAATCTGGATTATTCTTTGGTCCATGAACAACCTCATGTTTCCACAGGGTAAGAGTGTATACTAGGAGAAGGTTAGCTGTAGTACCTGATGTGCTGTGACTTACTTTCCTAGGTACCTTGCTCATTTGCCTTTTTACTTTTCCTCCTGATTTGATACGGAGGTGCCAATGACACCAAGCTGTGTGGTGCAGTCGACATGCTGGAGGGAAGGGATGCCATCCAGAGTGAGCTTGACAGGCTTGAGAGGTGGGCCTGTGCGAACCTCATGAAGTTCAACAAGGCCAAGTGCAAGGTCCTTCATGTGGGTCGGGGCAATCCCAAGCACAACTACAGGCTGGGCGGAGAATGGACTGAGGGCAGCCCTGAGGAAAAGGACTTGGGGGTGTTGATGGATGAGAAGCGCAACATGACCCAGCAATGTGCACTTGCAGCCCAGAAAGCCAACTGTGTCCTGGGCTGCATCAAAAGCAGTGTGGCCAGCAGGTTGAGGGAGCTGATTCTGCCCCTCTACTCTACTATTGTGAGACCCCACCTGGAGTACTGCATCCAGCTCTGGGGGCCTCACTACAAGAGAGACATGGAACTGTTGGAGTGAGTCCAGAGGAGGGCCACAAAGCTGATCAGAGGGCTGGACCACCTCTCCTATGAGGACAGGCTGAGGGAGTTGGGGTTGTTCAGGCAGGAGAAGAGAAGGCTCTGGGGAGACCTTACAGCAGCCTTCCGGTACCTAAAGGGGGCCTACAGGAAAGCTGGAGAGGGATTGTTTATCAGGGAGTGTAGTGATAGGACAAGGGGTAATGGGTTTAAAGTGAAGGAGGGTAGATTTAGATTAGATATTAGGAAGAAATCCTTCACTGTGAGGGTAGTGAGACACCTGAACAGGTTGCCCAGTGATGTGGATGCCCCCTCCCTGGAAGTGTTCAAGGCCAGGTTGGATGGGGCTTTGGGCAACATGGTCTAGTGGAGGGTGTCCCTGCCCGTGGCAGGGGGGTTGGAACTAGATGGTCTTTTGAGGTCCTTTCCAACCCAAACCATTCTATGATTCTGTAATTTCAGTGATGGTATCTGCCAGCATTCTTCATGCATGTGTCCAATGGAAAATTCTTCTTTGTTTTCCAGTAAGCAAAGCTATAGTAAGGACTTTGAATAGTTACTTTTGATTGAATTTGTTTTCTCTGCATAATAAGGGACATCATTCAAAACTTATTTGCTCCCCTGCCTTGACTCCCCGTAGCTTCTGTTGAGTATAACTAGCAAAAGTCAGAATTAACAAAAACCTGGGCTTAAAGCACCATGTGGAGAGAAACTTCATACAGGGTAACGGGCTGAATCACAGATTACTGAACTACAGGTAGCTGTGTTCAGTAGTTGGTAATGACAGACATCCTGAGCCACACGTTTTCCTTCATCACTGCTCCTTTTCTGTCCCTGCATGAATCTATTAAAAGAGTTGGTGTCTGCTGAGGAAGCACTGCCAAAGCAGCAGGGAAGCGCAAATAACTTGTGAATCATTTCAGAGTTGTTTCTTTGGGGCCAGTTTTAATGGCTGATATCCTTGTGTGCTGTAAGGTCGAGCATGTGAGTGGAATAATGAAAGTGTAGGCGAGAGGTGCTCTGAGCTACTAACCCGTTCTTTCCAGTCTCCTCCTCTTCCATTGTGCTTTTTGCAGTACTGTGTTGGAGCTGACTAGCTGGGTGATTTGTGAATCATGGATCCATTGGCCCCTTTCTGCATGGAATGTTTATGGATTTAAACTTCATGCTTTAAAGATAAAGAGCTCCTCTGCAGTCCAGCACACAAGCTGACTTGAGTTTCAACTGTATAAAGGGGAAGCAGAGAAGAGCACATGTAGGAGATGGAAATGTGGGGAGAAGGCAGCAGCTAGAAGAGTTTATAAGATGAAATCAACAGTCCCTAAAGATGAGTACAGTATTTTATTCCTACTTTCAGTTAAGTCCCTACAACTAGCTAGTAGTCACAGAGTTCCTATAACTCTTCAAACTCTTCCAGCTGCAAAATCCAGGGATGTTTGTCATCTTCCTATGCACCTCACAGCACATGTTGCATTGATTGACTGATGGATGTTCTACTCAGTGTTACCTATGAGAAGCCGTACCAGCTCAAAGGTCTACTGAGTCCATGACTTGTCATCAATATCAGTCAACAGTGAATGCCCAGGAAAGAAAGTATTCTGGGGAAGAATTCTGGGGAATACTTTCTTAGCATCTAGCAGTTTGCCAAATGTGGTGTTGTTAGTAGCCCTGGAAGGATTTTACTTCAGTATGTGTCCAGTCCCTTTTTATTTTTTTTTGGTCAGCGTAAACTGTTAACATCCACAGCATCTTCTGGCAAGGAGATTCACAAAAGAATAATGCAGCATGGAAAGAGCTTCCTCCTTTGTTAATCAAGCCTGATCCTTTAACATTTCACAATTTTGCTCTACAATTAAATTATCTTTTTTTTTTTCTTTTTCCTTCCTCTTTGCAGGCAATTGACAAGTATTGCCGAGTAAGTGGTGGCTTTTCTGGTGTCAAGGATGTCTATTCCTCATCTCCTACATATGACGACGTACAGCAGAGCTTTTTCCTTGCTGAAACTTTGAAGTAAGTGCTCTTCACTCTTGCATCTTCCTGTAAAAGCTAGCATCTAAATTCTAGAAGAATATGGTGGCTTAACAAATAATCTGTTGTCTTGTCGGAGTGGTTTATGGTTTGGGCTTTCTTTTTTCCCCAGCGTTAGGGTCCTGGATCAGCCTTTTTTACCAGCAGAAAATACAAATGGAATTTCCCATACAAGAATCTTATGCTAAGGGAGCTTTAGCTTTTAAGACTTCTGTTTGATTTCTGGCATCACAACACAGAAGAGGTTATCTCCTTTTAAGCAATTCCCTTTGTAAAAGACTTTTTTTTTTTTTTTAAGATACACTGACTTGACATGTTTTATACAAGTACATGCCATGCTCTGATACTGTAGAACCTGTTTCTCCTGTTTGTATCACTGGAAGGGAGTAAATGCATGGAACAAAAGTTCTTTGTGCCTTTGGATGATTTTTCTGTATTTATTGCACAGCATGTTTTTCTAGAATGCTTTTGGTTGTAAGCAAGAATATCAGGCATATTTTATAATCTATTACCTACTGAAATATTTTCAATTCAGTCAACTCAGTAGGACACCTATAGTCCGTCCTGCAGAAGCTTATGCACTCTGTTGCATATTTGGTTCGAGGTAAAATGTTCAGTTATTGGTCTCCATCATGTTTCTTTTTAATTAATAAAAAATACTATATTAGAATATCCCATAATCTCTAATTTACAGAAATGATACATGCAATAAGAAAAACTAGTATAAAGATAGGAATATGTTACGGAGATTTTATTAAGAGATCGATTTTTAAAACTGAACTAGCATGTCATGACTAGTCATCTCCATCATTGACACAAAACAGCTGTCAAGAGCACTCTTTTGTCACATGGTTGTGATTGTTCAAGGTTTTTGCCTATGAAGCAATGTCTTCTAATGCGTGACAATTTTCTTGATACTCAAGTTACATTAGCAAATTTGGTATTATAGTTCTGGCATTGAAATCTACCAAGACTCCTGTATTGGTTACCTCCCTGAAATCTTGTGAATTGTCTACTTATGGAAGAAAAGTGTCCAAGTTGGCTATATTCCCTACCCCTTTTTTTTTTCTTCCTCCTGCATAACGGTTTGGAGAATGTTTTATTTGGTTAAATCCACAGACAGAAGCCACTGCTGGCAGTGTGAATTGGGCCAGAGCTGCTAGTAGGAGATTTAGTTGTTGCCTCTGCTTATGTATCCATGCCATTTTCTGCCAAAGTGTGATGGAAGGGATAATGCATACGTTGTTGCACAAACCTGTCAGCAATGAAGACTCATTAAGGTGCCCTTTCTGTCTTTACAACCCAATGATATGATGAAAAAATGGTTGTAGCCATTTGGCAGTCTAGCAAGGCATGCAGGCTTTGCAGAATAAACAGGATTTTTATACAGCAGCAGAGTTTACAGTATCAACAATATCAGATTTTCAGGTTTTAGCTGTTAACTGATGTGTGTGAAGATTGATTTTGGGTATTGGAAGCTCAAAATGCAAAGGGGAGAAAGCAGGTCCTGACAGTGGCAGTACAGGTGCCTTCTGCAGGGACCACAGTATGTTTCACTGGCAAGAAGGGGCTCCGAGTTCATCACATGTAAGGGAAGAGTGTGGCTCTTCTATCCTTCTGCTGGCTCCTTACCAGACTCCTCTACATAGTCACAATACTTTGTTTCCCCACGGTGTCATTATAAAAATGAAGTCAGCCGCTGCTACCTTCTCTGTTGTCTTCATTAATTTTGTTTCGCTTACCCCTTCGAGTTCATTTTCTGGAGCCTAAAAGCTACACTCCAAAGAGAGATGCAGCACTTTCAAACAGGTCCAAATCAGAGAAGCAATACCTCCCCAGGAGCTGATCTTATATGATTATCTGCCTATAAAAGCCAAATCAGAGAATGAAATCTGCTCCTAAGGGACTTCTGTGGTGACAAGGCTGACCTTCAAAGTATTGCCAGAATCCTGTCTGCATCTTAAATAATCACAAATTCTGAAAATTCACTGATGCATCACTCAGTAACTGGATGTACTATAGTGCAAGCATTGCAATAGAAGGCAGTTCTAGGAAGGAACTCAGAAATTTTTACTGGCTTTAGGTTTGAATCATTTCCTGCTTGTGGGGCAAAACAAAAGTTTTACTGGAGAGCTGGATATTAGATGTTTGACATTGATGTGATTGGCATAGCCAAAGCAGGAACTGGTATCACCTTGAGATAAAATAGAGAACATATGCTCAGGGTAGCTCAAATGGCTATGAAAATAAAGACAGAAGGGTTGGGTGTGATGCCATGAGGAAAATGAAGATGTCCCTCAGGAGAGGGGCATAAAATGTGTGTTACGGAATGCCTGCTGTGATCTTTTCTGCTATTGATGATAACTTCTGCATCTTCATTCCCCTCAAATTCAAAATTGATACCTCTCCTGAACATGCGTTGTTGCTGCTCAGGTACTTCAGCTCATCAAAGATACTCCACAAATTATGATAGTTTCAGCAGTATGAGTGGCAAGAAGGTAGCTGTTGAGTGGAAAGAGCAAGGTATAGAAATCGGTTGCGTAAGTTATTCAAAGGAAAATGAGGAAGGTTAATTTTGAGTAAGACGAAATGTTGCTGCTATCATGAAAAAGAGTTTGGAGAGCTGCAGAGGGAGAAAGCAAGGTAGGAGTAAGGAGGAAGGGCAAGGCATGACACCTTAAAGACAAATGAAAAATGTGGAGAAAGAGACTAGACACGTGGGACAAAACAGTCATCTCAGCAAGAAATTTTTATCTGTAAACAGTTAATTGCTGAGCATGGGAAGAAAAAGTAGAGCTTCACTGACTGGGTTGTGCTGTGGATACAGCTGGCAAATAAAGGCAATGGGAGAATGATCGGGGAGAGACACACGACTGTAGACAGTAGACACTGCCAGCATCTGGTTGAGACAGAGTGAAGTAACAGCAGCCTCACAGAGCGAAGGCAGAACAATGTGTGTGCACATTCTGGACGTGACAGAGCCCACTAACAGGACTGACACCCCTTCCTTGTCATGTGCTGCAAGAGCTGTCATTTTCTGGATGGCCGGAAAACAGGCCGTAGCAGAAGCTGAGAGGTCCTGTATGCCCATGATGTTACAGTTGCACTTGCACAGTCAAGTTTTCTGGAAGAAGTGAAATACCTTTTGAATTTTAGCAATTGAGTTTGGAAGCCTTGACAAAGATCCCTGCCACCAACATCTCCTACAAAGTATTGCACAGCCACATTCAAAAGTGTGTGTTAAGAAAAAAGAACCAAGAAATACTCTTCTTCCACCTGTGCCTAGAAACCTTAACTTTGTTACGTGCTTCATTTACTCTGCATTGCTTTATAACATACAACATTTATGAATCCCTTCTGCACAATATATTGGCCTGCTTCCTCCCACCAGAAGCTGAACCAGCTTCCAGCATGGTGATGACAAGTCAGATACCTGGTATGGCTTAGTGGCTTCTCTTGTGCTTCCTTGAAATCTTTTATTTGGATAAAGACTATTAGTCATTTCCAAGTGGGTTTATTCTATTAAGAAGAATTTTTTGCCAACTACTTCTCTACTCCGCTGTCCCTAAAATCCTTGTGCTTGGTGTCTTGATGTTTGTTTTACATTGCAAATCTTTGAAAGGAGTCTTGAAAAACAAAAGTTACTTGGAGTGATTAAAATACTGTCTTTATAGCAACTTTTCATTGAAGGGCTGATCATGGCAAAAATGACTTTTCAGATCATTATAATATGGAAGGTTGTGTGGATGCTGTATAAAGATTGAAAGAAACTAACTTATTTATAGCTTTAACTGTTGACTGGCAGGGCATGAAGCTGTTCTGTTGCCCCTTCCTGTCTGTTGCTCTGCTGTAATACCCACCATTTTTCCTTTCTGTCTTGATATCTAGGTATTTGTATCTGCTTTTCTCCAATGATGACCTTCTACCATTAGACAACTGGGTTTTTAACACAGAAGCTCATCCTCTGCCTGTTTTACATTTAGCCAACACCACACTGTCAGGAAATCCTGCATATCGATAAAAACAGCTCTATGAAGAGGAAAAGACACTGTTTTCAGCTCTGATTTGTTTACATGGACCACTTGAGACTTTCAGCAGGAGAGGAGACAGACACTTGATAAAACTAGACCTCAGAGTCAAGCAAATAACTGGTGTGAGAAACAAAGCTCTTCAACATACAGATAAGTTAAAACTGAAAAAAAAACAAACCAGTTCTGTTTTATACATGACCAAAACACATTAGTGTGGTATTTGCAGGACAGAGACTTCATGCGCTTTGAACCCTAGCAAGACATGGAATCTACTGTTTAATATAAATGCAGCAGCATAAGGAAGAAGAGGCTTTCCCGCCCAGGGAGAGGAACTTGCTGCTGCTGCTGTTGGCTGTTGCAAGGAACAGCAACATACAAGTCAACTGTTCAGATCGGGTGGGTTCCAAATACCTAGATTTTCTTTTTCTTTTCTTTTCTNGCAACAACAAAAAGCAACACCACTGCACCAGCAGCACCAGGATTTGATTTTTTTTCTGTACCTGTCTGAATTTTCTAAGGAGCATCTGTTCTTCCAGACTGGCAGCCATTCTCAGGTCCTCTAAGCTCTTAAAACTAAATTCTAAACTATAAAAACTATTGCCTCCTCATTTTCCCTTTTCAAAATAATGCCGAAAGATCTGTGTTGTATGCTTACATCCAAAAAAAACAATTCATAAGCATTTGGTTTGTAGTTCACTGTCAGCAGTGTGGGCTTATTCATTTGGCAAGCTACAGTGACAGAGTCTGGAGCATATCGCAGGGGTAGGAAGGAGCCTGAGTTCCCTTTCCTCACAAATCCTGTCACATGGAAAAAAACATTCTCCTATTAGTCCTGCTTCTTTTAGCTAAACAGAGATGACAACATGAGAAAAACAGTCTCTCATGATTTATATAACAGCATACAGTATATGGCACTTAAAAATGCTCCCCTTGAGATAAGCAGCAGAAGTTTGTTGCTTTATATTTTTCCACATGACTGGGATTTTTCCTAAAAGTTAAATTTCATCCTTTGGATACTATTCATGGAACCTTCTTTGCAGGTATGTGTCTCACAGAAGCCCAAAACTGCCTTTGATTTAGTTTACAAAACTTTTCTTCTCAGTGCTCCACTACAAAGCCAACATGATCTTCTTTGGAAACATCATCTCTTACATATGAGTGGAAAAAGAAACAAGAGTCTCTTGTTCCATTAGTTTATGAGAAATGAGATGCTGTTACCTGCATGTTTGTTTTTTTTTTTCCCTAGGCTGGGCTAGACAGTATCACTTAAATGCAGTCTACTTCAGTATTCGTTGATTTGCTAAAAGAAGTTTCATCTTTTCAAGTATATCTCAATCTCTTTTTTTTACCATTGTTCCAGAGTCCTTACAGCTCAAATTATTCTTTTTCTTTCCTCTTTATAGCTCTCATATCCTTCCTCTATGATGACTGACTTCTTTGCTGAAAAAGAGCTGTGAGATGCTCCTTTCCCTCCTAATTAGTGCACAGGTTGAGTCTTTAAAAAATCTTTATTGTATTTTCATAGTGAAGTGAGTGGAAGAATTCAGTGAGCTACAGCAGTACAGCTTCAGATCTAAAGGGAGTGAGTGCTATTTCTCCCCTTCAAAAATGTTTATATATGAAGTTTTATATATAAAAGCTTTTCTCTCCATCATATTATAATATATCTGACTGTATATTATAGTAGAATTTCCCCCCTAAAATTTTTCTTCACTCGTCTTTGACACTTAGACACAGAAATCATCACATCATCTAAGAAGAAATGCTATCATCAGATGCATTTTTCCAGACAGTTACTTTAGTTTAAGAGAAGGAAGAGGTAGAGCTTGGAAAAAACTCCAATCTCAGTGTTTTTACCTTGATACCAGTCACTTAGTTACTGTAATTTGCAGCAGTATCTTAGAAATAATTTGAGAACTGATAAAGTAATAGATACAGTAAATAATACTAATTCAAGTAATTGTTTATTTAAAATTAGAAGTAGCTTAATAAATGGATTCTTCTTACTGGTCCCACATTAATTTATTTTTCTAATTAGTTTTCAGTGACTTACTGAAGAGCTAGTCCTTTTCCATTTTTCAAAGTTCAGATACATTGTGTTTTCAAATTGAGTTTTTTCCATCCCATGAGAACTGTAACTGTTTTAAAACTGCACTCATTCTAAATCTCTCTGGTTACAAAAGAGAAAGAGGAAAAGCAGACTCTTCTGTTTAAAAAAAAAAAAAAAAAGGAAAGAAAAGAAAAGAAAAAGGCACTTTGCAGCCCCTATGTCCATCCCCATACACCTCCTGATAAATGCAGATGTAGAATGGCTGCCAGTCTGTTCAGAGAAAGGTCAAGGACAGAATTCTGGAGTCCCAGAAACAGCAAACTTCTTATCACTGTTTGTTGCTCTTCCATCCCTCTCTTGTGAGTTAAAGAGCGACCCTTCAAATTAATTCCTCCCTGAATCCCAATGGGTTAACTCACTGCCACAAGAATGCTTGAATTGAGGACCTAAGCCATTTCATGTTATGGGATGGTATTTTTCTCAAAGCAGATGTACAGTACTGCTATTTCTTCTTTGTGTAGACAAGCAGCAGGTACCAAATAAAGGACGTTTGTTTCTTGTTTTCAAGTTGCCCCGACAGCCGTCAGTTTCTACTCTATCACTCTTTAAAATACAAACTATCCTTTTCCTCCAGAAGCTACTGATCTGCATAGTCTATCAAAAATAACGCATTTTATGAACTAATTGCTGTGTCATTCATGAATCTCTCCATCCTGAGATTTCCTAGAGCAAGCTGAGTTTGGAGGTAATGGGTTCTGAGCAAGGTGGGTGCATAATAACCAAGCATCACAGATATTGAAACTTCCAACTGAAGTCACGTGCCCTCGTTCTGAGCCCTTCACAGAGAAGTAGGTTCTGATCTGCAGAATGGCATTATGTGCAACCCAAAGTTCAGACTGTTTTCCCTCTGGGTACATAAGGTACAGTAGAATATTGTCATTTTCATTCTGTTGCTGCTGTCTTACCTACTTTCATGAAGATAGAGTGTAAATTTAAGCACAAAATGACTTTAGTCCTAGTTGTTTCTGAGTCTTGCACTGTATTCTCTAACAAAACAATCCTCGTTTTCTTTAGGTAGCTGTCCCATTTTAGCAATTCCTACAGTACCCTCTCCTCTTACAGGATAAAATAAAGAACAGAAAATCATGTACGTTTTTGGCACACTGGATTTGGGCAAGAGCCTGGAAATCCCAGAATTGTCTATTTCCTGTTTGCATGCAGTCAAAACAAGGATGTTCAGTTCTTTTCCTAATCCAAGCCTCAAGCTTGCCTTTTGGTCAGGATCTGCTAGCAGTACTTTTTTTTTCTGACACTTACAGCTTGACTTTTCAAAGAAGCCAGATTTCTGCAGCTCCCGTTGACCACCCTGGAGCTGTGCGTGTATCCTGCAGTCAAGAAGTCAACTTCTTAGCTTTGTCCCCTAAATAAAAACAAAACCCTTGAATGATATTCTGGGTGTTCCTTTTGCTGCACAATATTGTCCTTAAAACGGAATGCTTAAGAGAAGTATGGAAAAGAGTAAGTACACTGCAGTAAAGGGAAAAGCAGATAGTTCCCTGTGCCAGTCAACCTTTGAGGCTCCTTTAGCTCCCTACTCCAGATTTGTGGATCAAAGTCTTCTACCTCTCAATCACTGACATATTCCCACCTAGTATTTTACAAGATTTGAATACTGAGCATCTGTGTTCTGAAAAGTGAAAATAATTACACACTCCCTGTAATAACATCCTTTAAGGTTATTACTGACTTACAGCTAAGCAAAGCTCTGTCGGGCTGTCTTTTTTTATCCCCTCTTCTATCCCTCAGGAAATGATACTACAAACCTTCATAATGTGAGTCTCCCTAGTTTGAATAGAGAAGTGGTTAATAGCGTTAACATTGAAAGGAACAACAATGTAACCTGGCATCCACAGAAAATGGTGAGGCAGTTTACATCTCAGGGCTGTAGTAACAGGCTCTTAGCAAATCGAGTCTGTTATGTACATTAATAAGTCTAGTGATGTTTTTAAGGGGACAAATAAGAAGCAGGCTTCTTGTTACCAGAGAAAAATGAAAGCAAGCTCTTGATCCACAATGTAGTTCAGAGGTCTGATAAAACATCCCTCTCCCACTCCTTGAATTTTGAGAAACAGTCTTCTGACTCAAGAGTTTGAATTGCCATACGAAGAGGAAACCCAAGCTCTTTTGCAAGTTATATGCGTACAACTGTAGCAGAGATGATAAGCACTAGCTGCTTTGGCTGTCAGCCCCCTCTAACAAACTGCTCTGTAATTCCCAGAAAAGTTGGGAACCACTGAAGTCGAAGGAGACAGCCTGGCTTGTTTATGGTGAATTGTTGCCTTTAATCCTAATTGCTTGGTGGGAGTTGGATTTGCATTCTGCCTTTATTCTTGCTTTGTCTAAAAGTGACAGATTATTTTTCCTCCAAAATAATAAAAGGGCAAAAGTCTATCTTCTGATGTGGAAACCTTCTGCCTCTGACCTGGAATCCTGCATATGTACTTTTTACAGATTAAAAAATAATATTGTATATAAAAAAGATTGAATAAAGAATGTCTTTAAGTGAAAAAGGTGTGGTTTGTGTCCTTTGCCTCCAATAGCAACCTCCTGTAGCATTGAACTGTGAAGCTGGTCCTACTTCATAGGCTTGGTGGTGCTGCAGCCTTTCTTGCCCCTGCAGCTCTACTAGGACTTTGTTAACTTAAACATGTATCAAGACCCCCTATTGCAAAATTAAACCTCTGTACCTCTTGCTTACCTTTGAGATTTCTACCCTTCTGTTAAATTTGTGTGCAAGTGACTAAAAAGTTCTAAGATTTTTAGTGATGAGGGTAAAGGGGGTAGGCAGACAAGCAGTGCTACCACATAAACTTAATTTTCTTAAGACACCAGGTTAAAACCCTAGCTTTTCTTGGTACTAAATAGCCAGGGGATTGGATAATTAAGTCTGTCCATCCATTTTTCTGCCCTCTGTGAAAAGGAAGAAGTTTTTAGTTGTTTAAACCTTGTTCACAGGGAAATTGGTATGAAGAAATCTCTCTGAGTCAGCCCGTTCTCTCCCTGGACCTTTAAATTCACTGGAACTGCTGCTATAGCTTTCTGTTTTGCAGTACAGCAAGCGTATAACCAAATTTTTCTCTGATTCACGTTAATTGTAGGTGATCCTTACAGTCTGACATCACCCATATTGCTCATACACGGTACCTTGTTTTCATGGTGAGCTGTGACTACCATCCTGTGCATCCTGTTTCAGTGCTTTATACCCAATGCCTAACCTTCCCAGGGTGCTTCTGCCTCAGGATGCAATGACCTCCATCGGTATTACTTCATAAGAGAAAATTGCTTCCAAAGCGCCATAATTCAGTGCAAGACATGACACCAGGTACACCCCTGCTGTCCTGGCGTGCCATCCGTCTTGAGATCCAGTTGCGCATTCAGCTGTCGCTCCCTAGCTTTCCACGCAAGTGCTGTATATTCACAATGCGCCCAGCTTCCTACCGCAGTGCCTCTACCAAAGCAGCATCTTTTGCATCCATTGATCTTCCTGTGGTGTGCCCAGCCCTTAAGCCACCTCATTGAAATTCACTTCTTGCATCAAAACGTGTTTGCTATGTCTATCCACGTCACACGGTCTCACCCACCAAGCCCTAACACACAAAATCTTGCCTCCCCCTCTAGTGCTATCAAGCTCTCTATCATTGTGTATAACATTTTGGCTTCATTACTGTCCTCACTGCTTTTCAAATGGGATCCCATCCTTTGTGGTTGCACTGCATTGTCTCTGCCTCTTCAACAGTGAAGTGTTTCACCCCTCTGCTTCTACCTCTTCTGAAACACACTTTATTTGCACATCCTCCATCCGAGGATAGACAGAGAATATCCTCTGTTATATCTCCTTTGGCACTCTGCCTGCATGTCACCCGCCTCCCTCTCTTCCCTTGTAGACTGTGATCATGTGTGCTCCTTCCTGGAGACCGTGTTCCTTTCCTATGCATATTAATTAGCTGTATTTAAAAATCCTGAAATTAATCCTTAATGGTTTATTTTTAGCCTTCATATTGTAGCTCTGGGAGTTGGTTTCTCTCAGTGCAAAGCCATAGGCATTCTGTGAGCTTTGGAAAGGAAACACTATTTGTGCCAGTTCACATGTGGGATGTGTGAAGGTTGGTGGTGGTGTACTTTTTTTTTTAATGTGAAGAGCAAGAGTCTTTTTGACAACAATATTTCAGACTGAGCAAACTCCCATGTGAAAAAGTTTGAGAAGAACAGCCACCCATAAAGCCAAACTACTTCCAGGTAAAAGTTCAGGGAAGGATTTGGGGAGGAAGAGAAAAGCACTGTGTGTCTATGTGTACCAAGAGTTTCACTGTTTTCTTTCTTACATGGTTTCCATTGTACAATTAGTTATAGGCAACAAGTATGCTGTCTGTCTGTAAACCATAGAAAGGAGGAGCTGCTGCATGACTGAGAAATAGCATCATGTGTTGGTATGGGATCACATAGAAGTCCTATGTGAACTGCATTATGACACAGCTACAAAAAGGAAGAATGTCCCCAAGTCATTTCTTCCACAAGCTGCGGCTGCATATGTCTGCATACCCATTTCTTCACCAATCCATGCTGAAGCTTCAGCAAGGAAATCAGTGGAGGAAGCCCCAAAGACTACGAATGGACACCAGCAGCCTGCTACATCACCTGCAACACAGGCCTGTGCCCGGGTTCCAGGAGGTGAAGTGCAGGAACATTTCTCATGTGGACAGATAGACCCATCCATTACTGGTGTGTGGATCGTGCACAGCATTCCTGTGAATCTCTCTACAGAGCTTCTGGCTTAACTTGAAGCATCTGTGAGGCCACAGAATGTATTTTCAAGAAAAGAGTCACTAAAGATGCAGAATGACTTGGGATACCAGATATATGATTTTTCAGGGTAAACAGATACTGCTTTTTTATGAGATATATTGTTCTCCAGATGAAGGATGTATGGTACATCTCATGTAACTGAACTTCAGTAATGTATGCAATACTGCATCTTGATTAATTTGTCTTGAAAATATGAAGTTGAATACAAGAGCTGCACAACGGATGAGAAAATGGATAAAGGAGAAACAATAAAGTGTAAAACAGAGAAGGAAACTTCTAGGTGTTTTAGTGAATGTCACTAAATCCTGGTACTAGGACAAATCTGTAATGGCAAGAAGAATCTGCAGCAGAAGAAAGTTAGGAAGAATTGTCAATAAAGAGATCAGATTATCTTGAGGCCTGGAACAGCAGAAGACAAATTTAAAAAGTCAAAAGGCAAACTTGTTCCTCGAGGGACTAGGAATAAAACCTTGCATTATAATCTAGGATGTTGTCAGTCTGAAAGCATTAACATTGGGAAAGACCTGAATGTATAGTCAGCCATAATGACACAGATCACCAATGCAAGGTGAAAAAAATAAAGTGAAAATAAAAGAATGGCTGTGCTGGGTCAAAACCAAGGTCTGTCTGACCTAGCATCTTGGCTCAAGACTGCCTAAGAGCAGATTCCCACAGAAGCGTAGAAAAATACGTATCTACTGATACTTCACAAATGTACCCTGAAATGATCTGCAGCTTCCTGAGCCATAGGTGGTATCTTTGTATTTAATAGCCCTTGACATACACAGAGGGGAGGATGTTCTTAGGAATTAATCCAGTCACTTACTGAATCAATAGAGACTGTCAGTGTGCAAAACAAGCTCTGCCAAAGAGGCTCATGGTGTTAGCAAAGCATGCGTGCATTCAAAGGGTATTTCTAGTGAAACTAAAAAACTGTCAGTGTTGTACAAAGCAGGATAAACACAGATATGGTGTAAGGTTCTTGTCACCTATGTTTAGAATGGCTTGTCTCAATGGAACAGGTGTAAGACAGGAGTATTTAGGCTTGCCAGGGAATGGAGAGTTGGTGTCAAGAGACGTGAGAAGAGTTTAGCCTGGCAAAATGGAAGACTGATGGAGGGGATAACTGCTGTCCACAAGCATCCAAGGGGTTGATGATCCTGGGAGAGAAAAACACTGCTTTTCCTGGAGGACAAACCTGGTAAAAAAAAAAAAACAACACTCAAATTGATACCTGTAATATCTGAATCATTTCTGACAACGAGGTCCTAGAAATAGAAAACATGTTGTTCTGCTGAAGAAAAGGATGATGTTGTCTGGTTGCCTGCTATTTCAGGTACCTGGATCAAGGATATAGGATGTCCCTTCTTGTCCTACATTCCAGAGCTCCTATTGGAGCTCTGCATCTAGGTCTGAATGTACAAAAGCCCGTTCCTTCATGCTGTTATCTGGTTTTAGTGCAGGGCAAGTGTAAAATGCCATTGAATGAGAAAATAAGCCTTGCTTACCTACATGGATGGGAGTAATTGGTTCACATTGCTATGCTGGTTGAGTAACAATGAATAGAAAATCACCAAAATACTTGCTGCTTTCTGACGTGGTTATCCAATTACCTTTTGCCACTGGATTTGCTGGGGCTAAATCAGAAACAGAGGGCAATGCGTTGAACTACAGTGCTATCAACATAGGACACCAGTCTCTAGTATCTAAAAAATTGTTACTGAACAAGAAACGAGGAACAAGGAATATGATACTAAAATAGAAGAGTGGTACAGTCCACAAATAAAGTCCTGATGATTCTTACACAGCAAAAGAAGTAAAGATCATCAGTACCCTCGGAGAGATAATCTCTGAAGATACCATCTGTTGCATGCACTTATATTCTGTTTTTCCCATATTTGTAGATGCATCTTTCTGTCATAAGCTTATCTTGTCCTTTATTTGGCTACGTATCCCATTATTACCTGAGGTGCTTTATGTCTGTGGATTATTTCCATACTAATGAGTGTTTACATCAAGGGATTTTCCTGACAGTTCTCTGGCATTTTTGCAAGTGTACTCTTAGATCTGCACTGATGCATAGTTATGCATTTTGTACACTTTAGCCAGACAAATAATTTTAAAGAATCCGTGCATTATTGCTGTTAAGTATGCTGAAATCTTAGAACCAGTGCTACTTGGGCAACCATTTATATCAACCTAATATTATAGTCTGCTAAAACCTTATGCCAAGCTCCTGTAAACTCAGACACTGTATTCCCACGTGTGTCACAGCAAGATTATGTTTTCAGGTTGTCATTAGATATTTTTAGCTGAACTAGAAATTTTCCTCAGGAAAAGAATCCCCAAAATCTTTGAAAACCCACTGATCACCAACATGTGGGATTAATTGTTTTCCTGTGAAGCAGACTTTTGGTGAGTTCAGTGACAAAAGGAAAACATTTACTGCCACATCCAGGAGACATTGTTACATTGATTTTTTTTATTAGTTTAAATAATACACAAATACTGCTTTTCCAGGTGTGTGGTCTAAGTAAGCCTTTCTGTATACTTCCTATATACTGCCTCTGATTTCTTCCAGTTCCTGCTCATGTTATTTCTTAATAGACCAAAAGTCTATGGGGAAAACACATCAACCCCTTCACAGAGCACAGTGTGTAGCCCTGGAGACGTTCCCTCTGAACAGGTTATGTTCAGTGCCAGATGCTTGTTAGCTGCATCAGAAGGATGCTCTGCCCGCATCCATATTTTACCCCCCGCAGCAGAAATTTTTCTGCCAGCTTGAGCTGTTGGGAAAGGGCACCGATGGTTCAAATGTCAGACACTCATAGTCTTGTCTCCCAGATTCTGAACATCCTTCGCCCACTTGCCTGTGTAACACCTGCTTTTTCAGAAGCAAATTTTTTTAAACTTAAATCTGAGACAGACAAGGATCTTCATTCCCCAGACATACCAGGCAATTTCTTCTGTTGACTGCTCTGGTTCAAACACAATTGGCAATATCCTGTTTCTAGTAAGACAGCTCACAGTAACCAAGTACATAACACTGAATAACATGACATCCAGATAAGATATTCTGTGATGCAAGTGTGAGCCCCACAATTACTTTTGGGTTCTTGCACTGATCTTTACACAGGCAAGTTTATTTTTCCACTCCCAAGTGAATAATGAATGGGATCATACATTTAGCCTAAATCCATCACCTGTAGTTCTTCCACCACTTGCTGCAGGAGTGCTGGAGGAGGAAGGGAGAAACGTACTACACATCTGTCCGTACAGAGAGGCCCATGCAGACTTCCAGTGTATTAGCCAGTTCGTCCTCAGACAGGAACGGAAAGGTAGACAGTGGCACTTCGGATTTGGGAGATTCTTCCAGATGCTCTCTGGGTTGTGCTCTGGTTTGTTCTGTTGTCACAGCTAAACATGGCGTCACTCCCACTTGAGCAATCTTTAGAGAATGGCCAGGAGACCACTTTTTGAAATAGATGCATCAAGCCGTTGCCCTAAAGCTACATTGCAAAATTTTGACTTGTAAGAGGGGTTGCAAAGCACTCAGGAATGTTAGGAGGAGGTGAGATGAATACTTGCATGAATACTGGACATGATGTATCGGACTTAATCCTTTGGTTCTGTTTGTCTGAATCTACCATACCAGCAGCAGGCAGCTTGCACTGTGTTACTTGTGATAAAAGTGCAGGCTTTACAAATACAGAAACTCAGCCTGAATCAGAATATTAAATTGGGCTTCACCAAGCAACTGAGGGGAAACTGTCGCTAAAGATACCATCTTGTGGTTGAAAGAGGCACAGATGAACAGAGCCAGCAGATTTAAATTGTGTGAAGCAAGCATCAGTCCTATTGAACTCCATAAACTCTTTGCTTTCCAAGCAAAAGATGCCACCCAGGAGTTAGGTACCAGACTCAGATCTCGCTCTGCCTGGTATGTCCTAGTCCAGGAGCTGCAGGAAAGGGACGGACAAGAAAAATCACAGGTTTATATGGCACTGACCCCACCCAGTGGTTGGTCCATTGGTTCCTTATTCAAAACACCTTCCGCTGTGAAAGAGCGATGAGATCAAAATGCACGCCTGGTCCTTACACTGGGATGTCACCCAGATCTGCCCAGTGGCCACTTTCCAGCTGCCTTTCCACTACAGCAGGAAGCTTTGCCCTTGGCACCTCTGCCACCAGCAGCCTGGGCACTGATGTCCAGCATGGCGTTCAGAGCACGGCGCATCTGCTCACTCCCTGCTGTCCCCACAGCCAAAGTCCAAGCACAGAGACACTGACGGTACAGCCGGGTGGAGGAGATCCCATCTGGGGTCTATGTTCTGCTGCAGTGGGACCTGGTCAGCTTCAGTCTATTGCAGTGCTTCTTACAAGAGGTGATCAAGCTGCTGCTGTGACATTTTCTTATTTCCCTTCCCTCATTTAGAGCAACGCCATGAACAGAAGTACAAGATAAATGAGATCATCATTAAAGTAAATATATAACTAGCAAATTTAAGAGAGCTGAGGACAAGTCCCTAGAAGCAAAAAAAACTTGAGCACTGCAAAACAACCACCTCAAACACTTTTTACAGGCAAAACCTACCCTACCATGCCATGCTCAGTGTCAAACAGTTTTCATGTCTTGATTATTCCTTGTGGCTGGCCAGTAATACCACGTTGCTCCAGCAATACCTGCATGCCAAAGTTTATTTCAAGAGCCTCATAGACATCAGTTACAAGATGGCCCAAAAGAAGCCTGGCTGTCTTAAACATAGTGGTGGGTATGCGCTGTTCCTTATGTCATCAGCATTTACAGGTGTGTAGAAAGCCCAAGTACATGCAAAAATCCAGTGTGCTTTGGGTCTAGATTAACAAAATGCTTACATACCTAAAGTTGCATGTGAGACTTTCAGAAAAATGTCTATCTAGTTCCTGCTACAGTCACCACACTGAATAATTTGAGATGCAAGAATATTTGAAAAAGAAAATAGCATGTGATGAGAAACTGGAGATGCTCTATTAATTTAATTTTTTACAAAGGGATGAGATGATTACAGAGCGTGTAAGTACCTTCACTGGGAGGAACTTCAGAGTTCTCAAAAGCTTTTTATTCTAGTAGAGAAAGCATAACAAGAAATCAAAAGCCAGAAACTGAACCTTGACAAATCCAGACTGAAAAATAAATTTTTGATGGTGAAAAGACTTAATCACCAAGCAAAGTGATACAGTCTTCTTCCCTTGACACCTATAGATGAGGTCTGGATGCTTTTCTGTATTATGTGTTTCAGCCAGGCCCAAGTTACTAGGCTGAGTGGACATAAGGGGGTGAAAGTCTATGGACTACATTAATCAGGCAGTAAGAACAGATCATGTAATCGTCCCTTTATGACAAGGTGCCTTGAGAACTGTTGAAATAATTTTAAAAAGGCTTGGATGACTTTCTGAAGAGCATCGCTCAGTAATTAATCTGAGGAGATTAATGCTACAGCAGCAGTTTGAAAGAAATGTCTCCCAGCTAGGCTGAGCCTTACTGAAGGAGAAAGTCCTTGAGAAGGGATGTGGGTGAGACACTGCGTTTAGAGTGTAATAGCTGGTTAACAAGCTAGGCAAACCTTCCTGTGTATTGACACCTTAAAACTCTTTAATCATGTTGTCTTGTGCAAAAACTGAGAAATACCTACAAAGACTCACGAAGGCAGACGTATGATAGCTGCTCTGTATTAGCTGGTAAAGAGTCTTTTGGACTGAAAGGACTTTACACCTTTTTTTGGAAGCTCTAAGTGAAACTGCAACATGATATGCTTGATGCACTCAAACAACTGATGCAGTTACAGAGGACATTGCAGAGTGAGACTGCACAGATACCTTGGGCCTCTAAGGCCATGGAGCACTGCAATGGGAACATAACGGCCCACCTGGAAAAGAGGTCAGTTCTTCTAGTTAGCACCAGCAGATGTACAAATTAATGACTAAACAGGCTGCTGATCAAATTTTGTAGAAGCTTTTCTAGCCTTGCACCAGTGGACTGTCCTGGCATTCTTCAAGCAGAAGTGCTAAAAATGCTTTGGCAGTAAAAACAAGACCAAACCCCTCCAAATGCACAATAAAGTGATCTGAAATATTTGTGATATCTGCAGAATCTTCCAGAATAAAATTATTTTTCTAATATCAAAAGTAAAAATTGCTTTGCCCTCATGTATTTTGTTTCCTTCTAACTTTCTAGGGTGGTTTTCCACATCTTAAGGCAGCAAAAAAAAGCAATCTTTCTTTGCCTCAATGGTCTTCTACAATGCCCGTTAAGCATTTTGATGGAAGGTATTGTATAGTGTACGTGCTATTGCAGGGCAGTCCTTAACTTTTAGCCCTCATTCTCTACAGACGCCTTTCCCACCCATTCCCATGACTTCGCAGTTGTGAGAGGAGACATGCATCCACTCATGCCAGGTGATGCTTAGAGAAACCAGCTTTGTAGACATGCTTCCGGTGCCAAAAGAGTTCTCTGCATTTTTTTTATAAGGGAGATGAACTTGACAAGAAAAGCCTAACCCCACAACTCCCCAGTTCAAACCAGTCTGTTAACTGGGGGAACTTGACTGTCGGGAACTTCTGGGTTTTTGACAACAGTCCCCCTTCCTGCCTAATCGACACCCACAAAATTGAGTGGCACCTCTCATAGGACTAAGCTGGAGATTTAATGTATCTTCTTTACTTTTGATTACTGTTCTTTTCCCTTTCTTAGTTTGGTCCTTGACTACTTAATATTCAGTGCTTGCTGCTAGCACTGGAGAGGCACATTTTATTTAAGAAATGTGAGAAGTTTAATTATGTGAATGATGAACTTCTAGAAATAACAAACACCAATATGAGAATTAAATCCATGGCATAGCCATACCTGAAATCCAGTTATCCAGTGTTTTTTGAACTTAGATGGAGAGCTTTAAAGAGGAAGAAGAGTATTATAGAGGACTACAGGGGTCATGACAAGAACTGGTGAAATGAGGATATCTTTTGAAATGCATCCTACTGTACTCCCACTTTCCAAATTAGCTTTACAGCAACTATACTCTATTACCTCTAGATGTATAAGTGACAGATTTTTCAGGTTTCCTACATAACAAAGGCTATACATAATGTTTCACGCTGTCATTCTGCACCAAGCCTATGAATTGTGCCAAAGCTTTTGTTTTTCTACAAAAATCTGGTTTTGATTTAAAGATAGTAATTGAGAAAGTTAGCATTTATTTTGTGATTTTTATCATTTAGTCTGTATTAATTCATTTAACATCATAGTGTAAAATGACAACTTGTAAATAAAATTTCAATCAAATCAAAACTTTTATTGTTATTTGAAATCTGCAATGCACTCAAAATACCAATGTCATGCTTGTCTGACTATGGATTTTTCATAAAAACATGCTCATTGGCATTTACTATCCAACTGTCCTCCATTGACTGTTTCCTATATTAATGATACCAATGCCAGGCATGTATTTCTAGTATTAACATGATATCCACTTTTGCTTCTGTTTCTCTGGAGCTTCTTCAGGATTCCTAAATTCCTTAAAAATGTACATTAATAGTTCAGACTTCTTGGTCCATTTTAACAAGGAAAAATCTATTCCTCCCTGGTGACAAAATATTTAATAGCAAAAGGTGGTCTTTAAACTTGGCTTTTTTACCTGTTGGAACCAGAACTAATTCATTTTTCTGGAGCATGTAAGTATTGCTGACATATCTTTGCTACTTCCCCCTTTTCTGTGTGCCAGAACGGTAAATAAACACCTTTCCAGCAAAGCAGACTTAACTTTTTTTTTTTTCTTTTCCAGTGTGCATACATAAGAAAAATCCTTCTTATTGACTGTGACCCTGTTGACAGTGGAGTTTCATTGATAAACAATAGTTTGCTTTACTGATTGCCAACAAACTTATTACATTACATGAATAGTACTGGCCAGCTAACTTAAAAAATAATAAGGCTCTTACTGATTGGGTACATTCTGTAGCCACTTTGCTAACCTGCCAAGCATGAGTATATAAACAAGTTACTGCAAAATAGACTAAAGTGTAAACTTGCAGCAAATCAACTGTGGCACAGTAAGCACGCCTGTCCACACTCTTGGACATGTCCAGGTATCCATGCCCTTGGGCTTTCAGGACTTTTTATTGCAGACACTCTGCTATTTTGGGCAGATACCTGAAGCCAGAGACAACACAGATGCAAAACTCATGGTGCTCGTGGAGGGTGGTTGCCTGGGTCCATCCCTCCTCCTCACCTTCTACCAGCCTTCCTTGTACACCGGCACCATCAAATCCAAAGAAAGAATTAGAAGCTTAAAAATCCCCACCACATCACAAAAATATGCCTAAAAATAAGTATCATAGGCCTTATTTTCCCCCTCATTTTCTGCTGTCAGGCAGGTTTCACACCAACAGACACTCTGGTGAGAGTGGTACAGCTCCACAGGGCAGGGGGCTGCAAGAAGCTCAGCGCAGGGGGCCTTTCTGCAAATTTAAGGATCTTCACCATGTTTTGGGTTTCACCCTCACCCCGAGATCTTTTATTCACAATGGACAATGAGGCACTGACCTGAGTGCTGCGTGGCAGGGCAAGGCGGGTGGCTGCTGGTAGCACCAGGTCTCCTCAGCCCTCTCAGCCTGGCAGCTCAAATTTGCCAGGTGGTGGGATGAGGGACAGGGTAGTGATGCTGCTAAAAGGAGATTGCTTGTAGGGTGAAGAGTATCCTCCTGAACAGAGAGATGGTCTGGGTGGTAATTACTGCTGCTCTGCAGTCTCCTTCAGGGTCTGTTCACAGGTGGTCTCCAGATGGAAGGAGAGAAGGGGCTGTGTGTGCCCATTTTCAAGATCTCAGGAGGGGATCTCCCCACCGACATCTCCAAAGGTGAAGAATACAACAAATTAATTCAGTACTTCTGTAACATAAAGCCAATAAAGTCACTTCTTTGTTCAGTTTACAGCCAAGTCCAGGTCATCATTAGTCATCAGGGATTAAGGATGGGAACAATCCTGAAGAAGGGGTGTTGCCTTCCAAGTCCAGCCTTAAACTAGGGTTTTGTAAAGGCTCACAGTCTCTAAGTCCCTTTCCTTAGCTTGCTTTCTTGCTGAGAAAAGATGTTGGCTTCTCTTTCATTAAGATGGTGGGGACCAATAGTAGGAATGAAGATGACAGTCACCTGGCAGATGATCACGAGAACACGAAACAATATGAGACATTACTGGAGGCATTTGAAGAGGTCTATGAGAGCCACCACATGTCAGAAATATACCAGAGGGACCTCCCTGGGGAGAGACAGGATGACAACATTCACCTAGAAAAGGCCTTTGAGAGCCTCCACAGCATCCTTCTCCACCCAAAAGATGCTATAGGAGACAATCACTCTGGATATCGTGAGTGTGAGGAAATCATCAGTCAGGCATCAAATCTACAGCAGTGTGACGCATCCCAGACAGAGAAACCCCACAAGTGTCCCAAATGTAACAAGAGCTTCAGGTGGTGCTCTGATGTAATTAAACACCAGAGAACCCACACAGGTGAGAAGCTCTTCACATGCAGTGAGTGTGGGAAAAACTGCAGAGTGAGCTTCCACCTTATCCCCCACAGAAGGATGCACACAGGAGAAAGGGCCTACCCTTATCTCAAATGTAGGAAAAGCTTTATCTGATGAGGTGGGAAGGGGGTGGCAAGGTAGGGGTAGAAGTGGAAATAAGCTTCCCATCAGCAGGAATGGCTTGTCCTGGGGATTGAAGGAAGGAATGTGGTAACAAGAAATAGGGAGGAAGTTCAGCAAAGGAGGAATTTGGTGCTTAGAAATCTGATTTTTGGGAGCACGGCCCTTGGAGAGATGAAAGATCCCACTGTCTTACTGAGAAGGCAAAAATGACAAAGCAGGTTCCAGCAATGGGAGCCTGCATTTGGGAAATGAGTCACTTACTTACTGAACTGCGGAAGAAAAGCTCTCCTTTATTCTCTCTGTCAGCATCTGTAGGTATTTTAGGAACTCTGTTAAACCTGGGCAAAGATGTCCTAGTTTTCTGGTACGTGTTGTAATATTCCAGCTCTTTGATATGTTAAATGCCTTCCTCCGTTAAATAGCAGTTCTGCTTCTGTTGTTCTCCCCCTTCCTCTCCTGCTCTATTTCTGTGTGCCTGGAGCGTCCTTTCTACTACATCAGTGACAGAGCAGCCATGGCTGCAGCCATCATGGGTCTCACTGGACATGAGGGTGAAATCTCACTAGCCTAGAAAAATAATGGGTGTTACCGTTTGTTAAACACCTTTCTGCTTTTCTGAGCAAGGTTTGATAACTGCCTTCAGCTGTATTTTGTCTTATGCATCCTGAGACCCTTATTCAACCCTGGAGGCAACCGAGATAACCGTGTATATGTAAGTGTGTGGAGCTGATTTGTAATTTTACTAGCAGCACTCAGAGGGCTGTGAATTTTATGTACTTGTGAGTCTTTTGGAGACTTAGGGCCAGCTCGGCGCTTTCTGCCTAGGAACAGAGTGCAAGTGGGCAACTGGAAGGTAGTAGAGTATGAATGGTGGTGACTGGAGGGAAACAGACTGTAAATAGAGAGACCCGGAGGGGAATGGAGGTGGAAATAGAACTGGAGGGAACCAGAGGGGAATGGAAAGGAACCATCTGGTAGAGAAAAAATGCAGGAGGCTGGAGGGGAAAAGAACATGAATGGTGAGGCTCAAGGGGAAGAAGGCACAAACAGAGGGGCTGTAGCTAAACAGATTTCCATCAGAGAGGTCTAGGCAGAATGAGAACTTGAAGACCCAGGCCCACTCCCTTTCCTGTGCATCATGTCTCTAACCACAAGAGGCCTTGGCTGTCCCCTGCCAGTTTTGCAGATCCTCATACCTAACCTTCCACAGAAGTTCACTATAGCTGCAAACTCCTTGGTTCTCTTCTGATATCTCAGCTGTGCCCTGCTCTGCCTGCCCCCTAGACATCTGACTTCTGCTTTCTCCATTGGCCAGCCTGCGGCCCCAGAGCCCAGGGTAACTGGGGTAACAAAGCTTTTTGAGATGGATCGTGCCAAGACACCTCTCTCCCTGGCTGCTGCCTCCCTCCTCACCTCTGTTCAGAGGGTGGGGAGATCCTGGACACCTGTGTTCTTGAAGCCCAAGGAGAGCAGTAGGGTATAGGGGTTAGAGCAGGGGTGCAAGACCCTGGAGGTTTGAGTTCTGGTGGTGTTAGGGCTGGGAGACAGAGGGGCTCAGAGAGAAAATGGGGGATTGGACACATGGGTGCCCAGGGAATGCTGCTGGGCCTTGGCCACAGAGCAAATCCCACTCTTCTACAATCCTGATTTCTGTCCATCCCTGAGCTGTCCCAGGTTTTTGGACAGCAAGACACTGGGTTGCCTGGGACAGCCACAAGGTGCAGACCTCATCTTGGTCAACTTGTGAGATGGTGAAAGAGGCATGACCTGAGGGGACTGGCAGGGAACAGAGCTCAGTTGGAGAAGGGAAGTGGAAAAGAGCAACAGTGGAGGGGTCTAGAGGGGAACATAGTGACAACAAGGTGGGGCACAAGGGGTGAGAGCACAAACACAAGTACTGGAAGGGCAGTGGAGCATGCACAGAGGGGACAGAGGGCAAAGGAACACGATGGGAGGGGAACAGAGCTCAACAGGAGCTGGAGCTCAATCTGGAAATGAACAGAGCATGTATGGAGGGGTCCAGAGGTGCAATTATTAGCATAAAGCCATGATTATTAACAGTGCTGGTAGGTAAGACATGATGCCTGTCTTCAAGTTGCACCTGGAGTCCTTACTGTCCTTCACAGGCAAATCACTCTCACCAAGAACTATTCTGCAGTTGAGAGTCCTGTTGGGCAGAGAACAGACTTGGTTTTAACAAGCTTTTAAAAAGAACTTTTAGGGCATATGAATGAAATTAAGCAGTGTAAAAGTCATCCATATTTAGACACTGAGACTTAACACAATTTGAAGCGGGCATAGCAGCAAGGCAGAAGCATGATGACCATTTCTCACACCCGTGTGCCTGGTGCAGTTAGTATCAGCTGGGTGAGGGGTGCCGAACTGCTGCCCTTGGTAATGCGTGGCTGACTGATGTGGGATCAATTTGACCTCATTTTGGTAAATTTTGAGGCCCCAAATCACTCTCTATTTGTCTGTGATGCACACAAGATTTGTGCCGTGAGTGGTTCCACGCCACCATCTTGCTGGTCCTTTGGTCACTGTCAGCAGCTTGCTTCAAAAAGCTCTCTACAATCAACAGGAAAAAAATGGAAAACTTTGGCTCCTACTTAAGTTCACCTGAGTAAGCAGCTGTGACAGTGAAAAGGTGCTTCAGGCACACGTTTCTGGCCCCTGTGGTGGAAGTGTGACAGGAAAACAGAGCATGTGCCCGTGCTGCTCTTTGGTGTGGATCTGCAGCTTATGCTGAAACACCAGCCTGCAGGCTGGGGCAGCTGAGACACGTGGGTCTGTTCTGTTGACTTTGCTATTTGGCAAAGGGATGGGACAGGACCTTTGTAAACCACTGCCATAAGATCAATTGGACCAAATCATGTCCTCTCTGGGGAATTAGCTTATTTATTAAACTGTATTTTTTTAATGTGATATTGAGGCATGAGAGTCTCCTAGCTATATAGCTAGGTTATATAGCTGGTTAGCAGTCCTCATGCTGATGTGCTTCTTGTCTGCCATGAGCAAACTCAAATGTGTTAAAACAGTGTCTTCTTTCTGTTTTCAAACTCCAGTGCACACATCAATTTTCTTCGTGCAGGTTCTATCCAGGAGTTTGCAATTCCAAATTCCGTTTTCAAATCCCTTATTCTTTAAGGTTCCTGCAAACCTCCTCACTCTCCATCAGTCTCTAGAGGAGTTATCAGCATGTAGTGTAGCCGGGGATGGGTCAGCATGGGATAGATCTGTGTGCTCACTAATAAAGGAGGAACTCTGATGGAAGTGTCAAGAGTACTGCTTGCTCGGTGAAGGGTGGTGATGCTGACATGGGTATCTGTGAAGCGAGGGCATTCAAATAACATCCACAGAACTAGTTTGCTGAGTGTTTACAAAACCTTCAATGGGAGCCTGGAAAACCTTCTTCTGTGTTCCCAGAATATGACTGACAGTTCTGGTGGCTGGTATTTGACTGCTTTGGATCTTACATACTTAGCCTAAGATGTTAGTAAAGAAAACGGTAGTATTTGCACTGGGACTATCTAATGCCTAGGGCACGGAATAATTAAACTCATCACAGACTTCAAGCTGCCAGCATCTCTGGAAATGTGATTTGTTTACATTATTACTGAGGTAAAATGTGTCTGTTTGCACCATCCCAAACAGAATAGAGAAATTCCCATCTTTTAGAGTTGTTTTCATCAAGTGTTCTGTATGTTTAAGATGCGACTACTGGATTGTGTCTATTTGTTCAGAGAAGCTCTACATTTTTGGCCCAAAAGTCAAGTTACGTATTCTGCAGAAACTCATATGGCCATCAGAAAAGCACAGGGGCAGCACAAGTGTGTGTCTCAGCTAAAGTTAGCCTTTGTTCCCAGCTGAAACCTGGAAATAGCATGATTTTTTTCAGCACTGCTTATTTTCCCTCAGTGTTCACGAATGTCTTGACTCTGCAATGGAAACCATTCAGTTACCAAGGCTGTCCTGCAATATTTTTCTCCTTTTCATCTTGTTGAAGCTGTTGTTCTGCTGAGCAGCCACCCGATTTATTGCAAAATTGGTAACTAGGACAATGAGAATGGACGAGGATGTCTTCACCTGACCAAATCTCCCCCTTCTCTCCCTCCACACACCATCCTAACTAAAACTATGTTGCATTTTTAGATTGTACTTTTGGCCTCACAATGCTTAGAGTGCCCAAATTTGCTCTTAAGTTTGATTGCCCAGTGAAAATGGACAACACTCTTGAAAAAGTGAGTGAGATTTTTAACAGCTTTTGCAGTCGGGTGCCTTCTGCCTGCTATGTTCGGTAAGGCTGGCAAGAGCTGAGTAAGGTATAGATGAGTAGTACATACTTGTAAAGTGTAATCATACTTCTAGGACCAATTGTGCTTTACAAAAGCCTTAGAGGTGGTGTGGAGTGTAAAGAAGGGCTGATGTGTTCACATCATGGACTGTGTGGAGTCTTACTAAAATTGTGTCTTTGTGCTGCACAAGATGTAGAAGTCAATGTGGACTATACAGTAAAGCTACCCTGATCAGTCTATGCTCAACAAACAAATGAACATTTCACCTTTATTTATTCTTGGGGGAGTGGGGGGTAGGGAGGATGAAGGAGCTGTTACACAAATTCTTCATTTAAACGCTTTGTAGTTTGCTGCTGCTGCTGCTGTTCACCCAGCTCTCCTCTGGGTCCTGGCCCTTCTTGCTGAGCCAGGTCTCAGCTCCTCTTAAGACTTAGGCAGCCTTGCTTTTCAAGTACTCCCTTCTCTGTGGGACAATGGAGGCAATCCACTGCCCAGTGCACTGCTTGGCCTCTTCCCATGTGTAGCGGGGGAAGTAGCCAAAATCTTTCTGTGCCTTTCTATAAGAGAAGGTGAATGGGGTGTTCAGTAGAGTGACCAGTTGACGGTTGGTGGAGGGGATGTATCTGACAAAGGGCCTGAGCAAGAAACTCACGATCTCCAGCAGCAGCGAGAAGTAATACAACATTGTCAGAGGCATGGGGAGCCGGGGCTCGATTCCAAACCCCAGGTCCTTGGTCAGCTCGTAATTTAGATCTGCGTAGCTCATATGAGGAGTGTCATCTGAGATGTAGTAGAACTGCCCCCTGATGTACTTGGCTTTCTGTGGGACCCGCAGGGCTTTGGCTGCCTGCACATGTGCCCAGGCGATGTTCCCCACGTACACGGGGTTCACCAAAGCCTCCTTCCTGGAGAAGCGCAGGTAGACATTTTTGTTCAACAGACACTTATCCAGATGACCTTGAAGAAATGGACATCCTTCTCCAAAAATATACATGGATCTCAGGGCACAAGTCATCAGTGTGCCACCATCCTTTAACAGCTGACCATTTGCTTTCAGCACAGACTCCTCGGCCATTCTCTTACTCTGGGCATAAGGAGATTTTGATATACTCTCATAAGCTGTATCTTCATCACCATTGAAAATTGGGTCCCCTTTGCAGTTTGGGCCTGTCACTTCTAAGGAACTGGTGTATATAAAGTGCTGGACGTTACAGCGGACACATGCCTCCAGAAGTAGCTGAGTACCTTCAAAAAAGAAACACGCAAATCAGCCTAGAGCTCTCCAAACAGGGAGAAGTGGGCTTTTTAGATCAGAAACAGCATCTCTGGCCTGAGCTTGGCCAGATCTTCCCTCTCTGCAGCTGGAACAATCCTGTCCTGAACTGGGCAGCATGTTCAATGAAACTGAACCTGCTCTGAATCTGTATTTAAGTGCTATTGTTGCACCTGCCAGAGTTAAACAAGGGTGAACACTTGGTCTTAATTGCATGTTGGGGGTGGGGTGGGGTGGGGGGTATGTCAAGAGTCAAATTTTGCTCTTGTTTATGTTATCTTGTTATGTTATGTTATTTTGTTCTTGCTTAGCATGGATACTGACCACAGATTCAGAGGCTTGTGCCTGTTGGTTGGATTGACTTGGCTTAAGGCAGAGAACCTTCAGAAGATGCCTCTCTCATTAGGCACCACCCATCCTGTATGCTGAAGCCCCTGTTTTCCAGGCTTGAGGATGCTCTTGGGTGGTTTTAAATGCAAGTAGACTGTTCTTTTTCTTCTGAGCTTTGAGGGAAAAATTGCCTTACTTGTTGTGCATGGTCTAATGAGGGAAATTATGTGTGAAAGAGCCAGTGACTTTGGAACAAAAGATACATCTCAAAGACACTTGAAAATGTTTTTGGCAAAGAAACAATAAATTAAAATGACTGATATGATATCAGAAGGGTGTGGCCTAAAATTAAATGCTAGCGGTGAAGCACATAAATGATCTAACAAGTCTGCTCAGTCTGTTACAACAACAACTAAAGGCAGCACAATGCAGAGCAGGCTAGCATTGCTAAAGAGAATATAATGAATAAAGGGGTTTCAGAGGACCAAAAAATACTGGCAGCAAAATATGGACCCATTAATGAGAGGGGGATGAGAAAAATTGTTGAACTGAATATTGTTAGGGCACCACAATTCCTTTTTTCAAGCTTGAACAAGAAAAAGAAAGAAGTTGAAACAAATGGAAAATAAATCTGGATGAGGCTTTAAGAAACACTAAAGCAGAACAAAGAAAAAAAAAATGTTACACAGCCAGGAATAAATTCACATGGAGAGTGAGTTCATGCAAATCACTCTGTTTAGGTGACACACAAGCCAGGGTCATCTGGAAATTTAACTAATTAATAAAATATATTATTTTTAAAAATAATAGCTTAATTCCTGCCATCAACACTGTTTAGAAAGTGAAGAAAAGCAAAAATGCAGAAGGGCTAGATAAAATGAGATAGCAAGTTTTAAAAAAAGAAAACATAAAATTATCTTGATGGTTGGTATCTGTTCAAGATCAATTTCACCCAAATAAAATGTGGTTTATTTGAAAATCAAAGTTGTATGTAAAAAATTAAGATTCCCACAGTAATGGAATTTGAGCATCTTGTACATAGAATGTAATAAAGTAAATCTTCTGTGGAGCAAGTCTCAAGTTTTGCTTGCACACAAAGCCCTTCTGGCTGAGGATCTGTTTCACAGAGGGTACTTTTGTTTGGATTATATTTAATTATTCTCTTAATCCCCTTCCTCCTAAAAATTTGCTTCCCTTCCCTTTCCAAAGGATATTTTTGCTCTGAGGCATTGTGTGGCATGTGAGACAGAGGAAAACCTGCATCTTGGCAAGTTTAACTTGTTTGCTTCTGTTCTGGTCTGTTCTGTTCTGGTTCTTTGACGCATTTGTATTCTAAAAATTTTGTTTTCTAGGAGAAACAAAACTTTCATCCTGCAAGTACATGAAGTATGTAGCAGTGTCTTGGCTGGTCAGAAAGCCAAAAGAGCATCAGAATGGAACTGGATGGAAATAAGGAAGAGGACTGCGGTGTTTGCTGACTAACCTCCGGGTCAGTTTGCTCTAGGAGCAGGACTGGCGTGTGCTTTCATTCTGCCAAACGTTACCAGCTAACCCTCGCGGGCCCAGTGGGCTTATTCCACCCGCAGGCAGACTCTGCTGGGGGGGAACTGAAAGATTTATGAAAGCCTAGATACCTTGTGCTTAAGTCTAAAACTGCCAAAAGGAACGATGGGACAGATTTAAATAAACTCTCTAGCTCTGACTCCAGCTCAGAGCTAGAGAGCTTTCTGCTTTTGGGACATTTTAATATTTGTTTGGGTTTTTTGTTGTTGAGTTGGGTCCCCCCCCCCGCCATGGATTTAGACAACACATTCTGCATTGAAAAACAGATTGTAGCAGGAGTATGGTTATAAAGGGAGAGCTTTACAAATCCTCTTTCTGAACTGCCACCCCTGTATATTTATTTTTCATGCTACCCAAGGCACAGGTTTACAGGAACTTGCCTTTCCACTCTTCCCTCCTGGCAGGGACCTCAGAAGCTGCCCCCTGGGCTTTAAGTTGTGGTCACTGACAATTTGTGGCTTTGAGCAGAAATGAAAGGGTTTGGAAGCTGAACGTACAGACAATGAGCCAGGCTAAAACAACCAAAATGCCATCCCACTGTTTTCAAGGTGAATGTAGGAGAAAATTCGACTACAAAGAATGCTCTCTTGCTCTGAACACTGGTGAGTAGCCAGTATTTGTAAAACTGGTGCCTGTAGAAGTTCCTTATTTTTTCTGTGAAGAAGCCCTGTATCTGTGGCAGAGAGGAACAATGAACCAGGAAAACTATTCACGTAAATAAGAACATTTTCCCCAAATCTTCACCAAGGAGCTGAAGCGACACAGCCAGGGATGTCAGTGTGCAGTCAAGCCAGGCAGTACCAGTTCCCTGAAAGGCATAGAAGGTTTTGGCATCACAGGGAGGGGGGTGAAGTTGTTCTTTTAGGAAATATATTTGAATTTCCTGGCAGCTGATGCCACACAGGTCATTCCTAAGCCAGAAACTTCCCCCTTCATCTGATCTTTTTGTAAAGAACAGGGGCTCCTTAGTAGACAGGGAGATCCCATCACTGAGTGAGAAGTCACTGAAACCCCTTCCTCCCACAGCCTTGGGTTTGTTGGGGGATTTTTAATGATAAGCTCAAGGTGGGAGAGCACCAGCTCATCTGAACTGCATTCCTGCACACACAGACATAATGGCAAATGGGAGGAAAAGGAGAAGAGAAGGAAGAAAAAGAATAGGAAGCAGAGAGCCACAGGGTCTGGGATGTTAGCAATGCAAGTTTGCTGTAATTGCAGCCAAAGCCTGCAGTGTTTGTAAAAATTGAAAAATGTACACAGGCAGGGATGCCACATGGGGAGGGACAATAAGAACTGATTTTCTCAGGAGCATATTAGGATTTCAGAGGTGAATTCCTTCCAGAAAAGTCCACTGAGTGCAAGATTATGGCTATCCTCACTGGAGGACCTGCCTGTGCAGATCTCAGGATGGGCATATGTGTGTGCTGACAAGAATGAATGATCCTGCAGTGCCCTGCAGTGGAAGACTGCAGGTTGGGTGCAGGTTGGGTGTGGAGAGCACCAGAGCTGCACAGGGCTGCACACATGCATGCTTTGCACTCACAGATGTGGCTGTGCAAGGTGCAGAACAACCCAGCTAATCTGGCTCAGAAAAACAGATCAGGTGCTCCCTTTCCAGAGCAGATGATGATCAGGACATAGTAGACCTGGGTTTGAGAAAGGTGCTTCACCCGCTCACCTGTTACGTTGACTTCCCAGAGCAGCTGCTTCTCTACGAGGCCCAAGGTATCGATGATGGAGGCCGTGTGGATGACAAGGGAGACCCCCTGACAGGCACGGTGCAGGAACATCACATCTCGGATGTCCCCTTCCAGGATTTTCACCTCAGTCTTACCCTGGAGCTCTGCAAGGGCAGCAGAAAACAAAGCAGAAGACCTTACAGGCATCCAAAGAAGAGCACTGAAGGGGTGGTGATGGGCTGTGTGGAAGGTGACACTGTGCCTGGGAAGTGCTGACCACCCATGCACTGCAGTGATATTTGAAGGCTGGCAAAACAGAAGGTGTCTTCCAATGGCTATATTGTCAGGTGCTAACTACAGTGCTATAGAAGTCTATGTTGCATTACCTACAGTATTTTTGGAGCCCATATTCCGCATTATTCTATTTTTTTTTAGTTTTTTTTTAAAGATAAATCTTTCCCACTGCTAGCAAGGGCCTGAAGCTTCCTTCAGGTGTGACTATTTTAAAGTTCACAGGCGGAGTAGCTTTAGCTGTGCATGTTCTGGTGACTGGCTATTTATAAAAGTGTTAACCCAAGTATACTGAACAGCCAGGCACTGCATGCTCCTGTCTTCAAGGTGATGGATGTTCTCTCTCCACCCACAGCACGTGTGCACAGAGCTGTGTCCACACCTATTTTCTGCCCCTTGACCTTGCCCATATTGCAGCTCTTCTAATACACTACTTACAGTTCTGGCACATCTTTTTTACATACCTCAGGCAGGACTTACTGTGCTGCTTCTAACTCCAGCTCAGGCTCCATTTCAGCATCTGTGCTGTGGGGTCATTTTTATAATTTTTAACATCTTTCTGGTCCAAATCTGAACTCTCAAGGCTGCTCTCCTGAGCTACCTCAGCTCTGACTTGATTTAGCTCCTGCTTTTTAAGTCCCTTCCCTCCCTAGCAGCTATGGGGAGGGAGCTATGCTGAGGACTTTCTCATCATGACTTAAGAGCTTTTTAGGATGTGGTGTCATCACAGCCTCTGCTGTGGCTGCACTAGAGGGCTCCCCAGGCACGGAGACTGGGAAGTGACTCTGCAGCACAGGCGGATCTCCTGTCTTCTTCCACCATAATCAAATGTCCATTTTAGATAAGAGAAGAACCTGATTGATTTATACAGCTTTTAGCCTCGACCATGACTGAAATCTCGTGTATCCTTTGTCACCGGCTCCGAAGCAGGCACTATTTCATCCCGTGTCTTTAATGGAGAAACACTAAGCTGCTGGGATCTGGAACTGACTGGGAGTATCTTTTAAAATGGTTTTATCTCATTATCTCTGTAGCACACTAGAATGTAATCCTGTATTAATTTAACAATTATTCTGATGCAACAGACTTCAGTTGTTATTTTTTTCATCACAGTCAGTTGGTATGAGATATGAAATGGGAGCCTAAATGTTCAACATTTACAAAACTGTTACTAAATCTAGAGTTACTGCCCTCCCAGCACTGTCACTGCCACATGCTCTTTTATGGTCTTTTATTTTACAGCGTGCATTCATTTCCTAGGACTCCGTTTCCAGAAGGTTTAGACTGACCTCTACTTGTATGGATGCAAAAGTGTCAGACTATGGGGCTAGGCTTTTTGTTAAGCACCTGACAGTTAGATTTGCTCTAACAAATATTAGCCTTGGTACAGCCCCTAGGTTGATGTTCTCCAGGAGTAATGCTTTGTGGGGTTGTAGCAATCCAAAAAATTGAAATACATGGTTTTCACAATGTAAATTCTGACATGTGTCTACTCCAGAGTGGTTGCTGTGCCTGGGCAGGAGTTAGAAAAATGCAAATTTTTACAAATGCAAATCAAAAATGCAAAAGAAAGCTCTCCCTTTTAAAGCTGATCACAGGGATAGCTGGTATCAGTCTCTGGAAAGCTGCTGCCTAGCTGCTTTGGGCTTTGTTTGGTCTTGCAATTAAAGGGTGGTGTTGGGGGGGGTGATATAAAGCGGGAAAGCTGCTCCTCCATTCCACTTTACTCAGCAGAAGTTGCCTTGGTAAGTACAGTATGGGCCTTGTTCACTTTACCAGCATCAGCTAGATGTCAGGAATCAGCAGCTTGATCATGTTTTGCCTTGGGGAAGAGGAAAACTACAGGTGAGCTTGGAACAAGAAAGAGAAAAGAAGAAATGGCTGACAGACAGTGGTTTCAGTCTGAGATGGACAGCAGAGAGAAACTTGATGTCCATCTGCACAAACCATTGCCCAGGCATCAAAAAAGCACATGTGTGTCAGGTGGAAGGGGGAGGAAAAGAATAAATTCAACTCAGCTCTGCATTTTTGCATACAGTGATTATGAGAAAGTAGGTACCCACTGGGAAAGCTTCTTCTGCTTCACCAATGGTTTCTGTGTCCTCTGAGCTAGAAGCAATGCTCCCTGCTTGCTGTGGGGTAGGTTTGGCTTGGAAATGCAAGGATTAATGAATAAAATGCAGCGTCCTGTTGTGAGCAGTGTCTGACTCAGCAATCCAGTCAGACTATTCGCTATAAAATGTCTTTCTTTTTTCTATGTGTTGTTTAAAGTTCAAGTAAACAGCAATGTCTGTGGGACTTAGATTGAATTTCTTAGTGCTCTTTTACAGAAGTCCTAACAGATGTGGGGTGGCTGTTAGGGAAAGGCACTCCTTATGCGAGATCTCCACTTTTCCTGGTTAACTGGATAGTTCATTAAAATGGTCTACTTTCTGTATTCATAGGAGAAAATTAAAAATTGCATCTTATTTTCATCTGTAAAGGGTAGAGAAATTTATTGGCTTCTTTGGCCTAAGGAAGCTGAAGTGTTTATTCTGTTCCCATTTCAGCTACTGGGATGTTCTGTTGCTACTTTACATTTCTGTTCTGAATGCAGTGATAAAGGCAAATGAATGCCTGCAACATTGAGCAAAAACCCAGGAGGATGTTTCCCAGATCAGGAAATTCCCCCAAGCAAAGGTCCTGGGGAAAACAAACAAACAAACAAACAAACAAACAAACAAACAAAAAATCAAACAAAAAACTGAACAAACAAACAAAAAAAGGAATTGCGTAAGTGGAAGCAGAAATATAAATTTGGAGATGGGAGATAGGAAACCCAAGGCACCAAATGACCACGTAGACTCCAGCTCACAGCAGTTGACATTGATTGGATCATCCTGGACTCCCTGGGGCTGTGGAAGACCACAAATGCCACTGTTTTACGCAGACTGAGTGCGATGGTCAGGGTCTCAGCAGGAAAGTTGTTTGGACAAAAGAGGAGTGTCCCTGAGTGTCTCCTGGTGCAAAGAGCTGTAACTTGCACAAACTCCTGTGTCTTACTACCCACAGCCCTGACTCTGCGAAGATATTGCAAGTAAAAGTGCTCAAGAGTTTAGTGAGAAAGAAAACCACTCAGCTCTGCTCCTGGCTGTTCGAGAAATCCAAACAACACATGCTAGCAAGTAAAAGTCCCTCCAGTAAAAATAATGCAGGTCAGAAAACTCCAGCTCCATGGTTTTTGCAGCAGCCCTTCATCTGGAATAGGAGTCACTGTGCTAGAGAAGGGCTTGAAAGGGAATGGCAGGAAAATATTTCAGGTGGTCCCGAGCACAGGCACTGGCAGGACTTTGGAAGAGATGTAGCTATAGAGGCTGATACAGACAGAGGAACTGCGAGTCAAAGCGCAGGGGTTCGAGGCCGTTCAAACACATCTGAAAAGCCAGCCTGTTGTTCCTGCTACCTGTTTGTGGGATAAAAAAAAGCTCTGATAACTGATTTTTCCCTTCCTGTGCTGGTCAGATAGGCAGCAGGAATGTTGCAAGAAGAGGAGGGGCTGTCTGGGTAGTGTTCAGCAGAAGAAGGAGGGAGCATAAGGAAAGAGGGCATAGAGCTTTCCTATTAACAGAAAAAGAAAAAAAAACCCGAACAGCAAAACCTTTGCTGCAGCCCAGCCAAGATTGTGCTCACACAAACAGCCAGTTTCACTCCCCAGGAAGCTCCGTTACCTCCACAAAGGTCTCCTGGCCCAAAGCAGCGCAGATGCTTCCGTCACTGCCCTGCTGCATCAGTGCTAAAACCCACACACGGTCCTGCTGCTGCAGGTTTTGTCCCTCTGGGAACTGCCTGGAAATGGGAGCAGGAAGGGCTGCTGCAAGGCTCAGGGGCATCTAGCAAATCAGGGGCATCTAGCAAATCAGCAAAACACTGAATGACATTTAATGAGGAGGAAGTCCAAGTCGTACGAAAACATCCTAAAGGCTTGTGCAATTTGCACCAGGTTTATGGTGCACTGTTACTCTTCTTGGATGACACTTAAAGACTTTGTGGAAAGATTGTGGCTCTTTAGCAAATTGTATGGAGATATTCCATAAGGGTTCCCATATAGTTGCCTGTATGGAGCAAGAATAATCTTGAGGTTGAGATGTGATGGAGGAAAGCATTGTCAAGTAAATATCTGTGATGTAGGCAATTAAGTACTTGATTGAATTTAGATTGCTACATGCCTTTTTATAGACATGCTCAGGATGACAGTCAATGGGACATTTAAGATCTAATACTCTGAGCTGCTTTCCCAGCTACAGACCCTTTCTGACACTGAGTATATCGCTCATTTGTACCATCTCCAGGCCATTCAAGCAGCAGAGTCATGGCTTGCCCTTTGCAAATGGGTCCCATCTCTTCTGTGCATAGCTTTCTGTAGTTACATTCCAGGCAACTGCGATAAGATTAATAATAACAACAAATTTTTAAGATACCTCATCACAACTCTCAGCCAGAAGCTCACTATTAACCAAACTAATCACAGGTTGAAGAAAACTATTAGCATTTGTACCCACAACTGAAAAACAAAACAAAACAAAACAAAACCTCTATCTGCAAAGCTGGTTTGGATGAGAGGTAAAAGCTCCAAGCTATCCACATGAGACAATAGCACATGTACCTGCAACACAGAGTCCTCACGAGATGGTACTTACTTTCAAATGTCCCGAGTGCTTCATTGCTGAAGGCTTTGTCCAGCAGTCGGATCTCAGCCAGCGCCTCCTCTTCTTCCAACAGCAAGCGGACAACCCTCTGGCCAAGAAATCCTCCTGCTCCTGTCACCAGACAGCTTACCCCAGCCAGGGACATTGCTCTAGGTTGCTCGTCGGTGGCGAGCTGGCTTTCTCTTGAGCTTAGACCAGCCGGTTCACCTGCTGCCTGAGAAAATGGGCACAAGACATCAACTTCTGGAGTCTTTACAAATCAAAGGGTGTTACCAGAAGAAAAGAGTACTGGAAAACAAATTCTAGTGCCTACATTAAAGAACAATTTTTAATTGTTTGATTTTTAATTGTTCTATCATTAACATTGTTCTTTAGTTAAGCATTGTTAAATAATGTTTAATTGTTTAATTTTAATTCTAATTAGAATAGCTTTGCTAGCTATTTCTATTCAGAAGTAGCCTACGCATTTTTTTCCATGCAAAGAAAAAAAACTATTTACAAACTATTACACACTGAATAAATTAACAAATCTGAAAATGCTCAAAATCAACTTCAATGCTAAACAAACCCCACAAAAGTCTGCTTCAGTCCTTGATTCCACCTCTCTAGCACTCAAAAGACTGTGGGGGAGATTTGCCTGTATTTATATACCGCACAGCACCACGTCGGTCCTCTTGCTTCCCCTCCCTCTTGCATGCCTTTGCTGCAAACAAATGTGGTGCTTTCACCCCTCCTCTCTCAAAAAAGAAGGCTCTGCACGTGGCAAGGTCTGAGCCTAGACGTGGCCCTGCATGCCTCAATCCTGGGAGGGTAAATTCGCATGCTTATTCCCTGTGCCTGCGCTTGCTTGTGTAACACAGGGAGAGAGCATTAAAATTAAGTGTAAATAGCAGGAGTTTATAACTGCTTGAGAGGTAACCTCTACTGCTATAGGTTTTTTTAATACTGGGGTCCCCATTATAGCATGGGTTTCTCACTCTCTCTGTGCGAGACTGAAAACTAACCTCTGGGCTTTTATATTTGTTCAGTATCCTCAAGGCATTCGAAGTGATGAAATGGTCTAATGTCCAGGCTGGTTAAATTGAAGCCACAGGAGAGAAAGATTCACCTCAGAAATGCCTGGTGTGAGAGTACCTAGTTAAAATAAGGCTGTGGCTGGCTGTTTCTGCCTCTGTGATGAACTGTGTCATTAATTTTTTCATCTCCAAAATACAGGGGAAATGCAGAGGCGTTTCTCCCTGGGGTTTCGCTCCAGTTCTAGCCAAACTCTTTTCTAGTGTGAGGCAAGGCAGGGCTTAGGCATTAGCCTGAAGCTCCTAATACCTGCCCTGCCTGCCTGGGTCTGCGTGTACTGCCAGGACGCGCTGACTGGAGCTGTATTTTCTCTCTCTCACACACGGGGATATGCGGACATCCCTACCGAAGCACAACGATAAATAGGTAGCCAGCTTGAGTGAGAAGGAAGTTACAAAGAAGCCCAGCAACACAACTACTTAGGCTGACATCACTGGAAAGGGGATCACCACCGATTCCGGGCACAGCTGGAATGAATCTCTAAAAATGCTTTACTTGCACGCGTGCGACTAACTCCTAATCTCCCTTTTTTATTCTGTCATGAATTTTGTTCACTCATTAAAGACAGCCCTGGAGAAAAGCTATAGAAGCAGCACCCCCACATTGTTACTTTTTTAGAGCAAAAACTGGGCCTGCAAGTGACTGGAGGAAAGCAAAACCGTTTCTGTTGGAGGAGAAAAGTTTCTAGCTGACAGAGAAGATAAAGTTTTGGCAACTGTTTCAATCACAGCGTCCTTGAAAATCCTTCCCGTACCCCAACAAAGCTTTAAAAAAATTGTTATCAGTGCTTCTTTCCTTGGCTTCTCTCAGGCAGGACCTTGGCATTGTATGTCCTTATCAGAAGCTGCTGCAAATGAATTTTGTGCAGTGCATGCATTTTACAAGGAAAAATAACTGACCGAAGCCCGTTGCTGCAACCGTTGTTCTCTGAAACAGTTCTTCCTTTTCACTGTTAGAAAGGAAATAAAATGCCTTAAAGAGGCATTATAAAAACACAGCATAGCCTCTCAGGACAGGAAACACTCCCCATGCCACGCTTGCCTATTAGAATGACCAGATTTAGCAGGGGTAGTGCTTTACATGAGACTATATATGAGTGCTGCACAGGGCACTGTAGGGAGATTTATTGCTGCTGTGCTTTTGTCCTCCTGGGTGCTACTGGGCCAAACGCTTGGCTTAGTTTGAGGGAATTTTATACATTGCTACCTAGCAGCCTTCATTTGAAACTGCCGCTCGCGGATGTCAGGGGTCAGACAGCAGCAGTTTGCTCAAGCGCAGACCTGCTGGTGCTTCCTGCGCTCTCACCCAGAGACATTTTCACTTTCTGTTTCTTCTTGACACCGCTGTGTGGGGTTGCTGGGTGGCATGACAGCTTCTCTGTGCTGCATCAAGACTGGCTCTGGTGCTCCCTGAAGGATACGGAGGCAGATGCTGGAATGGGCTGTGTGCCCCAGAACGGGGTCAATGACCAACAAAGCCAGAGCCAACCAGACCCTTGACCACCAGGAACAACTTGAAGAAATTCAGAGCTATTGCAAAGATCTGGAATTGGCAGACTAAAACATAATTCAGCAGCATCTAAAAAGTTTACCAACTCTGCATTCTGTGTCAAGGCATAGTCACTTTTTAACTATGTTGTCTTCTTCTCCTTGACTTTATCGTAAAACGAGGCCTTCACGATCTGATATTTTGCTGTAGAACAGGCTGCATGTTTAAGAGTACCGTTTTAGAAAATTAAAGCTCGTAAATTTTGGCTTGTTTTGGAGAATTGCTATGCATGGACTAAGTGGATAGCTTAGAATATGTGCAGTCTGCTATGTCCCATCACAGTCATGTCCCTTACCTGCTGGTCCAGGAACAGTGTTCATCTTCTGCCTTTATTAGTGCTTATGGTGACAAAGATACTTTGGGCCAATGGCTGGCTGGTGTTAGGAGAACACATTTTCTTAGCCTCGTCACACGGAGAAAAAGGGATTGGGGGGTGGGGGTGGGGTAGTGGAGGTGAGAGGATAGTAAGAGAGAAATAGTGATGGGAAAATTCCCAGCAGCATTGAGAACCAACTGTATTGTGGTACTGGAATGAATAAATGCAACAGCATTGCAGAGCACAGAAGTTTTAGGTAGGATAAAATACACTTTCACAGAAGGCAATGCTGTTTAATTGTATAATCAGGCAAAAGAAACTATCCAGGAGTAAGAAGAGAAGAACAGACCCTATTGTCCGGAAAAGAAGTCTGATTTAGGAAAAGTGTTTCTGGAGTCTGCCCTGTTGCCCGGAGTGATGAGAACTGAAGCCGGGAAAAGCAAAGGCATACTCATTATTTAACTGGACCTTTTGCTGTCTACACATAGAGTAATTGTGACCAAAAAGTGACAAAAAAAAAAAATCCATGTGCTTCTCATGTGAAAAATTAATGTGTTTCTTACCATTGTACGCCTGTAAGCTCAAAATGCCCAGATGCTGGCAGCTCTGGGAAAGAGAGTGTGCCTTGAGATGTAGATTTAGTTTAGGAACGCTTCACCCCTTCAGGATGGAAGGTGTTGTTCTGTCCTGGAAACGTTTTCCTCTCTCTTCTGGTTACACATTGACAAGAGGCAACAAGACTTAAATAATTAACTTTTGGACAGCTGTGCTGAATCAAACTCTGAATAAACACAAGTTCTCACAGTGGAGAACAGTTTTAAGACACTTTAACCAAGGTATGAAGATAACCACCTTAAGAGGTCTCAATGTTTCTGTGTACACAAACCTCACACAGAAAATATATGCAATTTCAGTAGTACCAAAATTCTTTTGATAGAAGGGAGAAAGTGATTGTAAACTTTTATTACATGATCTTCAAGATCAGAAAGACTTACTTGTAGTATTTTTTCTGTATTAAACAGCACATGAGTTTGGCAATTAACAAACATTTAGTCTCATTTCCCTTTAGTTTTAGGTAGAACTGTGTCTCCTCAGTTGAAATTGATGAATGAATTATAGATTTAAAGGCTGTAGAAATTTGCACCATATGCCAAAGGAAAATGTTTATATGTGGATCAATTTTGTAGATAAACTACCCTTGTAAATAGACTGATTCCCTGTCCCTGCTACATCCTCCAGGGATGTTGGGAGGCAGCAGGGTTTCATTAGTCCTTAACTCACATGTTTACAATTTCTTTGGGCATAAATTTTTTTGTAAGATTGGACCTTTCTTGAATTTGCGTCAGAGATATTCACAACAGTCAAATACAGAAAGCAGGACAGAGTGTAGAAAGGAGGGCACAAGACTTTGGTAGACATTGGCACAGGCTTAATCCAGATGGTAGAAAACTTCCGAAGTCTTGAAAAAGTTGTAAGGTGGGCTTGTTCAAGAGACTCTCAGCCTGGTTGAACCCTGTGAGCTCTTCTTTTAAGCTCGCTCACCAAATAGCTTTCTTTTTTCTTCAGAAAATGCTTTCTGCAGCCCCGTTCACAGAGATATAGGTGCTGGCTCTGCAGCTCCATGGTAGTCCACCACGGTGGTATGGCAGGGTGCAGATATGATGTGTGGTTCTTATTTTATGATTCAGTGATGTTCCCCAACAATTTAGATTGAAAGGAGCCTCTGGAGGTCTCTGACCCAAACTTTTCTCAAAGCAGTGTCAGATTAGATGAGGTTGCTTGTCTAATCTGACAAGGACTTTGCCCAGTCTCCATCTTCAAGGATGGAGATTTCACAAACCCTCTGTTGCAGCATCTGACCACCCTCGGGGTGAATATTTCCCCACTTAGTTGTAACTGTAATTTTCCTCATTTCAACTTGTATCCATTGCCTTTCACCCTTTCACTGCACACATCCAAGAAGTTGGGCTGCATCTTCTCTGTTCCCTCCAACTGAGTAGTAAAAGATCGTGATGTGATCCCCCCCTCCCCCTACCTTTAGCCTTCTCAGGACTGAGCGCACTCTCAGTCTCTTCTTGCACATCCTTGAAGTCCATCAAATTGTGCAATGTGGTATTATTCTTCAGTCGTATCTGCTGGGCTGTCAGTCCGCCAGCAAGGTTTATTATTACTGGAACAGAGACAAAGGCCTCCAAGCGAAGGCCTCTGGAAGATCGCTGCAGACACTGTTATCTCTGCAAGGAGCTGAGGTCTAAACAGAGCGAGCTAACAGGGCTAGCTTCTCTCTTCTTCCTCCTTAAGGCAAATTTAAAGCAGGGTTTATGCAGAAGGTCGCTTCTTGATAGCGTGGTTCCTCCCACGTGTGCCACGGAAGTGGGCACCGGGGCATCTGCCAGCTGCGGAACAGGCTGTGACAGGGGCCTGTGCTGCTGTGAGCTGGTTCTTTGCACCAGAAATGGTACTCTGCCACGGGCAGTGGCTTGCCCTTGAAATCTCAGCTGAAGAGAGACTTTATTATTTGCCCCCAGGATGCACATGCCTGATTCAGTAGCGGTTCCCCTTTGGTGCTGATCCCTGTGGCATGATACTTGCACAAACCTGGCCAGAAAAATCTTCCCTTCCCCTTGCTCCCAGGGGCATGCAGAACTATCCAAGTGTACAGGCATTGCCTCAGTTTTGGAATACATGTGATCTGAAAGAGGAGAAGGGGCTAGGAGGATATTCCATATCTTTTTATAGTTTAAAAAATCAGATAGAAAAATTGTATGGCTGTAAGGACACCTGCAGGTGTTCCATGCCTCTTCAAAGCTGGCTCCAGATGTACTCCAATAGACATCCAAATCACAGGAACTGCAAATTAGTGCAATTTCTGCTTTAAGATGTTTATGCTATCTTATACAACAAACCCACAGAACAGCTTGATCAAAGGCTGCAATTTGTATTACTACCTTCAGTAGGGTTCCTATGTCCTTCAGCTTCACCTGCCTTCCTATCCTCTATCCTCCAACGTCAGTGCCATGGGAAAAACAGAGCTGATTACAAAATAAATCATTGTACTTATTTTCATGATGTGGCATTGCCTTTCCTTCAAAACAGATTTTGATCTCATGGTACTCAATAATGATGTAAACGAAGCCACCGCAAGTCAGCTCAGCAGTGCAGACAATTTCCATGATTGTTTCAGCTCCAGCAGACATTTCTGAGTTTCTTAAGATAGCTTTCCTCATTGAAAGATTTCCTTCACAATTGTAACAACATTCTTTCCAGCATCTTATTTTGCTGCCTTTAAATGAAAGCCGGGACTCTGGAGCCTGAAACAACAGATTTTTCTGCCCCAGCAGTGAATGCTTGAGCAGTACCTCTGCTCCAAGGAACACAGACTGCTGTGAGTAGAGGCATGAGCAGACCAGCCATGCCATGCATGGAGCATTGAGAGAGTCAGGCTGCAAGTGAAAGGTACCTAAGTGAAATGCAGGTGAGAACTTGATGATTTTTCAGTACCTGGATTTCCCCAAACAAAAGGAATTTCTTTCAGTGAATAGGAGTGTAGAATAAGGAGCAAAGACCTTGATGGTCATCTACCAGGGAGACAAGGCACCTCATTTTCATGGAAACAGAGCTTAAGTACAGTTGTCCCAGCCTCTCACCATCTACTTTCCCATTTCACAGCATCAGCTCCAGAAGACAGCAGCTATATTCAGGAACCTGCTCACTCAGGTGCCTGCTAGAGGCGACAGAAGCAGCTGGCTGCCCCATGGAAAAACATTAAGGTCCTGAGCCATGGAAGTGCTTCACTGCCTCAAGTTAGTCACTGGCAATGACTTGCTTTTTATGAGGTTTTTTTCCTCTTCCTTCCCACAGAGCTCCTAAAGCCTGGTGTCTAGGTCTTCTAGAGCATCCAGAAACAGATCTAAAAAACCCCCAATGTATCAGCTTTGCATGATATCCCTTCCCATTCTTGCATAATCAGGGGATTAGCAGAGAGGAGCAAGAAGAAAATAGCTGTGAGTATACAAGAAAGGAAGCCTTGTATGCATGGGAAGACTGAGAGGTGCACTAAGCAAGAGGAGGTGCCGAGCAAGTCGGCAGTTCTTTGGCACAAAGAGACTTTTGGCATCCCATTGCTGCCCAGCATCCCTCAGCCATCTTGTGCTGACCTAGTGTCATAAAAGCAACAGCTGCACCAGTGAGTCTGGCCTTAAAAAACATTTGTAAGAAAACAAGGTCAAGTGTCTTACCAGATAATTTTAAGATCATATTGCATTTTTAAAGATGAGGCACATTAGCAGTTTTCATGTGCATACAGCCCTAGTTTACCTAGCCTCACATAAAAGCCCTGATTAAGCCCGCGTAGTTAAATCAGTTAAACACTTCGTGGAGATTCAGCTTATTTCAAGTGACACCGGCCCAATTCCCCGCTGAGTTACACACCGCATTTATAGCAAAGATAAAATGTGCACACAGAAGACTTAGACATTTTAAATAGATTAATTCTGTTTGCACCTTTACTTGGACAGCATCATATAAAGATTAAAAAACAAGTATGTTAAACTCCTCCTAGGGAAAATAGTTCAGAGTAAATACTCATGCTGCAGCCTACTGACACAGACAAACCCCAAGGGACATCAGTTCCAAATAATACAACATCAACCCACCTCTGCCCTGGCTGCAGGACCCTGTCTGCCCCTACCTCTGCTCCCCAGTAGCTCCCTCAGCTCTGGGCAGCAGCAAGCTTCCTTGCTCCCCTCTCTGGCATTCCCACCAAAGGTCCATGACACTGCGAGGCTCATGTTAGTGTGGGATATACAAAAATAATAGTCTAGATCAGGACTGAATATTTTCTGAAGAAAAATAATAAGGAAGAGGGGGCTGGTGGGAGACAGAGAGGTGATGAAAAGAGATGGAATGAGGAAGAAAGAGGAAGACTAGATGGTGCAGCTGAAGATTGTTCTCTAAGGAGTGTTCCAGAAGAGGAAACATCCAGGTGAAAGAGGACTAGGAGAAATCAAGCAAGGAAGAGCTCCTAGTTGTTATTAAGGACCCATCACCACCAGCTGATGGCAGGTGGGTGGCACAGCCAAGGGTGTGCTTCCTCATGGGGAGGCAAGACCCATGTCTCAGGAAGAAGCTTGGACAGGGAATGGATGAACATACATGTCTGTTAGCTCAGAGAGCGAGGGTTTACGCTGCTCATGCTGGCAGGGGGTACCTCTGCACCATCTTCTGAGAGCAATCACCACGTGCTGCTCAGGTGGTGCCGGCAGCTCCTGCCTGCTCCCTCAGCCGGCACTGGCGGCACTCATCCATGGGCAGAGACCAGGGCACCAGGTGAGTTATTTATGCACTGCTGCAAACTTGTGCTGTGCTCTGAAAATGCATAGGTTCTGACTGCTGCTCAGATGGATTTGCAGTGCAAATTACCTGTGTAGTGAAGGAAGAGGTGCTCTCTTTGGGGAGTGTAGGGTGTTGCTTTGGTCACTTGTGATTTCATTTCTCTGCATATAGAAGAAGTGGACAAGAACCCCACCATCACCATAAAGGGTAGCTGGGGTGGCTGTTAGCTGATGCATCTTGTTTCTCTATCTCCTATGAATACATCCAGAAAAGCCCAAGCTAGGGAAGATATCAGCCACAACACTTACTGCCCCGGCGCAGGAAAGGCATGCAGCTTGAGTTGCAGTCAGACTTGGTAGGACAAGCAAGTGGAAGAAGCAAGGGACATAGTTTTCCAGGTCTGGCTGCCTGATGTAACAGAGCTTGGGAGTAAGGCCCAACACAGGTAATGCCATGGAACAGCCAGTTTAAAGTAAATGTATTTAAGCAAATAACAATTACCCAAAGTGTTAATAACTCATTGGTCTCAACAAAAGCAGAGAAGGGCCTTTGCTAACATAAAGCCTTTCCTAATCTCCTCAGAAGCTTCCTGAAGGCCTTATCAGATACTTTTTGCACATTCAACATTTTGCACCTCCTTTTCCTCTCTTCAGTCTGGCTGGGACCTTGGCGTGAGCTGCCTCTGTTCTGTGTGTGTTGCAGGAGGCTGCTCACAGCTTTGAGAACTGAACTAGGTGTCGGCCAATCTCTGAGACACTGGCACAGCCTGAAATAAATAGAGAAATAAAACATGTCGGTGAGAGAGAAAGGTCTGTGGATGAAATTTGGAAGCCCCTCCCCCCGGCTCTGAATCACAATCTAGTCTTGTATGAGCCATGTGGGGATAGGCTGGTACTTCAACAGCTCACGCACAGGGGCCCTACTCCTCAATGGCATCTTCAGCCTTGAGGTTAGGCAGCGGGCTTCCCACACAAGAAGAATTAGAAACACGGTTAAAAAAAAGGATCTTTATAACAAGCTGAGCAGGGAACCATCTGATCCAGCCAGACATGAAAGGTAGACAGAAAAGATGCAGCGATTGCTGTGTGTCAAGTGACCAGAGGTGGAGATTTGCATTGCCATATCATTTGGTCAAATCTGGGTGGAATTTTGCAGCCCTGCCAAAAAGGTCCCAACATGCTGCTTTTGCCAAGTTGAGTGCCCTTTTGCATGTAAAGAAGTGTGAGAGCCTCCTGGGGAAAAAAAACCTTGTAGGAATCTTTACTAGTTGAAAAAGTAACCCAGAGAACCAGTCTATTAAGAAGCACCCAATGGGATTTTGGTTCCAGTCTCCCAGTCAGGGTTGCTATCCACTGAAGTTCATGGTTGCTAGAGCATGAAAATCTTTAAAACATGATTTGAAGTGGGATAAGACCCTTTGCTGATGTCTGAATACTTCTGCACTGGATCTGCACGTTGTACTTGTTCATGTGTGAAACTGGAATTTGCACTGGGCTGTGCAAATTTGCTCTTCAGTGAGGGGGTCAAACATGACAGGTACAGGTAGGAGTGGAAGTGAGAAATGAAGAATGAGGAACAACAGTAAAAGCTTGGAGGACACATGGAGGCTTTTTCAATGCATGTGGGATGCAGAGATTTGAACCTGCACCAACAGACTATGTTCACTAATGCACAGAGAAAAATTATGCACCCATTTTTTCCAAATTTTTCATGCAGCAAAAAATATGGTTGCATTTTACACTGGCAAACATTAAATTAAATACTGAAAAACATATGCTGCAATTCCCAGCAGAACAGAAATTCCAAGTTTTGCTCAGCTCTACTTAGCAGTTTTGCATCTCTTTAATTCCCTGGTAGCAAGCGATAGGACCAGGGGGAATGGTCTAAAGTTGCGCCAGGGCAGGTTTAGGTTAGACATTAGGAAAAATTTCTTCACAGAAAGGGTTGTCAGGCTCTGGAATGGGCTGCCCAGGGAGGTGGTTGAGTCCCCGTCCCTGGAGGTATTTAAAAGAAGGATAGATGAGGTACTTAAGGACATGGTTTAGTGGTGGGATGGCAAGGTTAGGTTAGCGGTTGGACTTGATGATCTTAAAGGTCTTTTCCAACCTAGATGATTCTATGATTCTGTAATTGGGTCAGAAAGCTGCTTTAACCCACTTCCTCCATGCAAACTTCATTGCTATGGCACCTGAAATGCCAAGCGGTTTCACACGAAGCAAAGAATCACCTTGAATATAGCAACTAGAACCAGCACAGCTCACATGGATTCCCCTTTTTGTGACCCATCCAGCAGATTTCTGAATTCAGATGGCTTGCGTGCAGAAACCTCTGTATTACCAGTAACAAACAACCTGCAAAATGCTTACCAGCTAAGGCCATCGACAAACGAAACTCATCCTGCAAAATCCTCAAAACTTCTTGAAGGCCTTCTTCACCCTGCTCCAACAAAGAAAGCAGTCAGGGTAAAAGGAGCACTGGCACAGAGCAATGCCGCGGGATGCTTGCACTGTGAGAGCTGGGACAGTCCCTTAAGTCTGTGCCAATTCCAGTCTCTCATACAGATGAATGATTAAAATGATATGATGGATGCGCTCAGTTCATCACAGATTAATTTACATGCTTTTCCTTTTGTGATATATCTGAATAGGGAAAGAAAACAAAGCTGTTTTTCACTTCTGACATTTTCTAGCTGGGTTTTTTCTTAGCTTTCAGTTAGCCTCAACCAATCGGCTTGTTTTAAAATGTCAAGCCTTACAAATGTTGACAGTATTTTATGAAGTAATGAGAGTTTTATATATGGTACAGCTTTAAAAACCTTAGCTTACTCAGATACCAGACTGAATTTTTAAAAATAGTACACTGTATTTCCCTCTGAGCAAGTGGCACGAAGAAGCTCAAAATCCAGTAAAATGTACATATGATTTTGATCTTACTGTAAAATATTGGAGGATTTTTTTCTTTTTTCTCCTAAATTTTACTTTTATTTCTTGCAGTAAAGAATGCTTTGGGTGCAGACAATGTCAGTGCTTGTTCATGCACTTCCTTGCTTTTAAGCTAGCGTAATGCCACTGAGATACATCTATGGAATATAATACCAAAGCACAGTTGAACTCAAAAACCCCATCTCCTTTCTGTTTGCATTGCGGAAAAAATGCAGGCAGTGCACAGCAACACCCTTTTCATGTTAGGCCCTTTTCTCTGTTTCATAGAACCATAGAATGGTTTGGGTTGGAAGCAACCTCAAAGACCATCTAGTTCCAACCCCTCTAATGGACACTCTCCACTAGACCAGATTGCCCAAAGCCCCATCCAGCCTGGCCTTGAACACTGCCAGGGATGGGGCCTCAACAATCTCTCTGGGCAACCTGTTCCAGTGCCTCACCACCTTCACAGTAAAGAATTTTTTCCTAACATCTAATCTACATCAACCCTCCTTCAGCTTCAACCCATCACCCCTTGTCCTGTCACCACCTGCCCTTGTAAACAGTCCCTCTCCAGCTTTCCTGGAGGCCCCTTCAGGTACTGGAAGGCTGCTGCAAGGTCTCCCCCGAGCCTTTTTGTCTCCAGGCTAAAGAACCTCAACTCTCTCAGCCTGTCCTCATAGGAGAGGTGCTCCAGCCCTCTGATCAGCTTCGTGGCCCTCCTCTGGACTCACTCCAACAGCTCCATGTCTTTCACATACTGGGGACCCCAGTACTCCAGGTGGGGTCTCATGAGAGCAGAGTAGAAGGGGGTGGAATCACCTCCCTCGACCTGCTGTCATGCTGCTTTTGATGCAGCCCAGGACACGGTTGGCTTTCTGGGCTGCAAGTGCACATTGCTGGCTCATGTTGAGCTTCTCATCAACCAGCAGCCCCAAGTCCTTCTCCCCAGAGCTGCTCTCAGTCCATTCTCTGCCCAGCCTGTAGCCATGCTTGGGATTGCCCTGACCCATGTGCAGGACCTTGCACTTGGCCTTGTTGAACTTCATGCGGTTTAGTGGCAACAGAACCAGTGCTGTCAACTCTTTCAGGTTTCTCAGAAGATTCAGGTGATTTCTTGCTGAAAGCCTAGCTGCTGGAATCCACAGCAATCACACCACTGGACAGGAGTCTCATTTAAAAGACCGTAAATGTTTCTAGACTATAAAAATAAATATTTTTTCTTTTAGAGAAAAGCTTGAAAGCTCCAATCTGGAGGTTAAAAAGCAAAAATTTAGCAAAGCTAATAACTGGTACAATTACATTTTAATTTTAATTATATTATGTTAACCTTCTGCATCAGAGGCCTAATTCATTACTCCAGAACATAGAAATATGCTAGTAGTTAAGAAGCACCAAAGCCAGAACTGAGATGGTAGTGGGACACTCAGGCCCTTACAGGACACTGTTGTGCTCAGTTCTGTCCAAAATGTTTCATACATCAGTGGATGGAGTTCTATATGTATTTCTGAAGAATTCATAACACCACTATGAAACTGCTTTATCAAACCCATATATTGTTTCCATATAAGCCTACAGCAAATAAAATTGTCAGACTCATCTTAGTGGCAAATAAGCCCACCTCCAATTTTCAAAAGCACTGATGGTCTTGACTCCTACACTATTTTAGCATCAAATTGCAACACCAAGAATCAGGTCCACAAAACAATGTTATCAGCTTCAAAATCATATCTGAACTCATAAAATTCAGTGTTATTTTTAAATCACAGAAAATGTCTGCTTTTGATTCAATTTGGGGTGTTCCCACTTACAATTCAGGAAAAAAAAAAAAAAAGTTGATTCCTCATTGGTGCAAACTGTCTCTATAACTTCTAAATAACAACAGCAGAGTGTTGGAGAGTATGAGAAGTAGACACACAAACTCAAAGCTCCTTACTCACCTTGTAAGCCAGACCCCATAAAGCTGGTCTTCCAATAAAGACGCATTTTGCTCCCAATGCCAATGCTTTTAATACGTCACTTCCTTTTCGTATTCCACCATCTAAATAAACTTCAGCTCTGCCTTGTACTGCCTCCACAACCTCAGCCAGAGCATCGATCTGCAAAGAAGCAGCCACTCTCACCTTGAAGTCAGTTTTTGATTAAAAGAGAAAGAGGAGATACTCCAAAGAGACAGGCAGGGATGCAATGCTTTAATAGCATACCTTCTTGAAATGAAATCTGACAATGCATTGCAAATAGCTCAGCACCAAATGCTGCGGAATAAAGTGCTGCTCCCTGTTCTGTTTGCCAGATAGTTAATTCCATCTTCCAATGCTTTGCTTATACCGATATTCTTTGCTAGTACTTCTGATAAGTGAAAAAGTAACATTTTCACTTGGCTTCTGAAAGTTTTTAAAAATAAATTTCAATGGAAATAATTGTCATTAATATCTTACTTTCATTAAAGAATGAATTATACAAATGTTTGTAAAAAAGTCTGATGTCAAATTTCTCCCTGCTACTGTCCAAATTACCTGATCTTACGTTTCAACCTAATCCTGGTGACCACCTATCGATAGCCTCCTCAAACCCCCTAAAGCATCTGTGAAGGATTTCATTTGCTATGTGGTACAGTCAACATATCATTTCCTCCAGTCTAAGCCTCCTGACTCCCTCAGGTCTTTTCTGCAGAGCACAGCGCGGTGCCAGGCGGGTAGTGCAGGGCAGTGCCACGCAGAGATGCTGGCTTGGGCAGTATAACCAGTGGCAGGACATTGCACTAGACCTAATTAACTCTCCTTTGCAGCAAAACCAAAGGTCTCTTTTCTGCAGTATCTTATACTCTTTTGCTGCCTTTTTACCTTTTTTTTTTTTTTTTTTTTTAGGTAGGTCAGCTATAATTAAGATTGCTTAAGTAGATTTTTCCAATTGGTCATAATTTTTACAGAATTTCAGGCTGAAAACTTTCAGGCTGAAGTTTTCCAGGAGTAGCTGACCAAGAGCAGTGACAATAGCTTCTGCTGCCAGGCTTGGTACCAGAGGAGGAGCAGAGCTGAACTAGGTATCTACTGGCTTGGCTGTGTATGGAAAGAAACTTCTAAGGTAGAAGAGCAAATTAATGTGGATGCCATTTCCATTATTATGTCTTTAGCATTTAGATATTTTTTTTAATTCATTATTCTCAGTCTTGACATGAGAAGAGAGGAGAGGNAGAGAAGAGAAGAGAAGAGAAGAGAGAAGAATTCCCTAGTGCCTATTTTTATTTTACAGAGGAAAACAGAGAAAACAAAGTCCGTAAGATACTATGCAATACAGAACTGTAAAATAAGAACAATTGGAAAAATTGACAGAAGCCAAATTAAAGCAGTGAAATACACAAAACATCTGAACAACCCACAATTTCTTTGTACAGATTAAAAAGTGGGGGAATTTTTCTCTAGATAAGTTATCCTTTTTCTGGTTCGTGAAAGTCAATAAATTCCTGTTTAGACTTGAGCCCGTAAATACGCAAGCAGACCTCTCACTAAATCTGGCTGCATTGTTTGTGCATGTTTTGGCAGATGTGAACAATGAGAATACATTATGCTCTCATTTGTACATTTTTGGTTCCAGAGCTTTGTTTTATTTTTGCTGCAGTGCATAAAGAATATGCGTGCGCTGCACCAGCTAATGAAGACGTAGGCAGAAAACTTTTATTAACTTGAGCCAGTAGTTTATCTGCAGTAATGTGGGTTCAGTGCTGAGAAAATACTCGGGTGGGTAGCCCATGCCAAGGCATGCATCTTACCAGTTTAAAGCTAAAGTACCTCTGCACACATCCACAGCCATGCAACAAACACGCAAGTCCACCAGAAGCAAATATACAAAGGCAAGCACAGAGATGCCCAGGTTAGAGCAAATATGTGTACGATAAACACTCATGGGACATCCGTTTTCTCACGTACAGTTGCAGGTCCTCCATCCAGTTGCCTTCCACCATGATTGGACACAATAATTCCCTGAACTCCATGTCTCACTGCCAGCTCTGCATCTTCTTTTGTCAAGATGCCTTTGATGATGATGGGCAGGTGGGTCAGGCTCCGCAGCCAGTAGATATCATTCCAGGTGACCGAAGGATCCAAGCTGTTGGGTGGCAGTCCGTACTCAGAACAGTCATCTCCCTACAGCCATAGGATGGAAGAAAACCTCATCTGAGCTGTAAAAATGCAGAGGCCCCTTGAAGTCTTTCCCTTCCCTAGAAGAGACTAATTAAACTTACTAACAGACATGTTCATCAGCTCTGGAAAGCATATATATCTGGAGGAGAATAATTATAATGGAGACGAAGATCAGTGTCTCTAAGGCAGTTGGGCTGGGATTTTGAAGCCAGAACCCAGGCTGGCAGGAGGTCAAGCCAGGAGGCTGCAGAACCAGAAGGGGAGAAGATACACCCTGGGTACAGCAGATGCCAAAACAGCAGTTACCCAGTGGTTTTTGTCTTATGTGGTACACGCCAGTGCAGTGAATGAAAGGACAGGCTCATTTTACAAACCTCAAAGGCTCCTTCCAAGTTCTTCAATTTCATGTGGGGAGGAAGGCAGAAACCATTGCGGACATCGTCGCGTCTTTTGCCAGTGTAGGGCAGATCCGCGGTGAGGACGAGGCCCTGGAAACCCGAGGCCGCTGCTCGTTGGACCAGCTGCTGGGAAACCGCCCTGTTGCGGTGGATGTAGAGCTGGAACCACCGGAGCCCGCCGGGGGCGGCTGCAGAGATCTCCTCCAGCGTGCAGGTGGAGTACGTGCTGGCAATGTAACAGGTGTTCATCGCTTTGGCCGCTTCAGGAGGTATTGGAAAATAATCAGAATCAAGGGCATTTGAACAGTCCTTCCAGACACCAGGCAAAAAGTTTTTTATATACAGTTTGTAGAGAACACCTGAGCTCCTGGTTTACTCATATCCTACCAAACATAGCCCTCTACCAATTGGCAAATATGCCCCCGGGGTTAAAAATGGCTGTTTACCATGTACTGTTGTAGGACCACGGTTAAGACATTAGGAAAGGGAGAGGTAATTTACCAAGTGATACTTTGATTTTGCAACTATTCTTTTTTTTTTTAAAAAGCATGAACTTTATGATTATGTCCTCGCAGGAATGCACTGTTAAATGCACTCAGTGTACAGAGAAACACACACAGGAAAAAAGATATTTCTAGGGATCAGCTCTCCAAATCCACCACAGGATTTGGAAAGAGAGGTTATGCTTTCCTCCAAGGGAGACACTGTTCTTAGTAGTAACAAGGAATTTACAGGCTGAGTCCCATCCACCACTTTTATTTCCCATCTAGAGCCCACACCACTGAGGACCTGAGTGGTCCTTGGTGTAAGACAGAAATGTGTTCACAGTCTCTGTCTTAAGTTTGTAGCAGCCTCCACTGGGCTGATCTTGTAATAGTAGTAGCTGAAGAAGTAGAGCAGTGTCACCAGACCCAAGTAGGTAATCCACAAAAAGGGGTGTCAGAAAGTGGGAAAGGAGTTTGCCCCTTCAAGCCTGAAGATTTTGCTCAGTCACAGTTCAAGTCATCCTAATAGCTTTCTGAGGCTTTTCCACAAGCCCCTTTTTGCTACACAGCAACAAAGCAGGAGAGTACCTCTGGCTGTGCTTTTCTCTCCATCAGGCCATGCTAGCTGGTGGAAGCCAGTAGGAGCGATTCCTACAGGAAAGCTGATTTCAGTCCCCAGGAGCTTAGTCCTAATGTCCATCACGGATACATCCTGCAGCATACGTGGCCGGAAATGAATTCTGTAAGGCAAAAAAACCCTTCTGGATGGTTGCTCTTCAGTGGCTTTTCTGAAGTCTCATGGAAACCAGGTCTTCATTTACCTATTGCAATGCAGGAATCTGAGCCAATAAAGAAAACAGCATATAACAAAGGCTCTTTGTCCTCTCTGTTTAGAGGTCAATTCAGCCACCAGTTCAGCCACTTCCACTTTTCATTATTCCCATACTCCTGCTTACTGGCCACAGTACATCATTTCTGCATTTCCCACCTCAGCTCACCAGCTCTTGTGCTCCCACGGTCCATCCCACAGATTTCTTCTACTTGCAGCCCAGTCCCAGGTCGCTGCCTTCCACTCCACTATTCGTCTGTCTGTCTGTCCTCACTGTATATTGTGCCTGCCCTCACTGTCTGCAGCGTGTTCTCCAAGTCCCTTCCTGCTGTTCACCACATATTCCCCATTGCATCTCATTCTATTATAGCCACTCGTGCCCTTTCCTCTCATACCCTACCCTACCCTACCCTACCATTTCCCTGGACCCTCAGCATCCCACCTTGAAAGGGCAAGCTGTAAGGAATCTTTGCTTGTGAAGTCCAAACACTTGCACAAAAACATAGTTTAAAAACTTCCAGTAGGACACCTCTCATTTCCTCCTCACATTACCTTTTATATGCCAGGATGTTTTCATCTCGAGTGCTACAGTCATCTGCACCAGCTGCAAAAAAATCCCAAGCAATCTTGGGTAAATACTTTTTAGCATAAGCTTCGAAGTCTGAAAGACACACCATAGCCATTGCTGAGAGAGGCTCTGGGAACCTTGAAGAAAAGAATAACATGGAGTGGAAATTAGATCCCTGAAATGTCATTCTGTCATCCAGGGGCTCTAATGTCACTTAATGCAAACCATGGACCCATCTGTCTTGTCGAAGAGTTGCTGGGAGGTTGTCTCAGTCTATCTTGCCGTTCATCCTCGCCTCTAGTATGAGTAAAACTTGCAGATGCAGCCATAAGAGTAGGGAGAAGCTTGCATCTCTGCGCCTCTCCTTAGTCTGTCTTAAACAGAAGCCTGAGGAGGACATTTTAGGTCCTCTGCTATTTTAAGACACAGCAATTGTGTAATTCTGTCATAAATTCCATCTTAAAACTAGCTGAGCTATTTGTTCCACTAATTCTCCTCAAAGGTTGTCCCAGAACATCATTTGCTGGATTACCCCTTAGGATGGCTGACTGAACAATTAGTTACGGAGTGCAGTGACTAAATTCAAGCTCATAAAATCTGGAAGCAAGTAAATACGGAATCTACATCTAACCTGCTCCAGCATGAACACATTGTAAAACTATGTCTAGACTCTGAGTGCAAGTCACTGTCGAGGCCAGCACTGCGGCAAACCAAATTATTTTCTACAGATCTTAATTTCTCTTTTGTAACAAATATCTTCTGGGTGTTTGCATTACATACTGCAGCACTGATACATGCTAAAGAAGGCACATACAAAATTTGGTGAAACTATGAGAAAACACTGGCAAAAAGCAAATTCCACAACATGAAACATGATTCTAAGAACTACCCTCAATCTTTCAGGGAACAGAAGTGATGTTGTGTGACCCAGATATCTAATCAAACCAACATAAATGCTGCCTAGCAAATGCCTGCACTTACATGCTTTTGAACTAACCGGGCCTAAAAGCTATACAAATTAATGTTTTAGCAAACCATGCCTGTGTGCAAGGAAACATGTACAAAACACAGACAAAATCAATTTGCTAAATCATTTGTTGCAATTACTTCCGCAGCTCTGATTAAAATAGGCATTTTGCAAGGTATATGAAAACATGAAGTTTTAAACCAGCTGTGGTTTGGGTCTAATTTTTCTAAAAATGTACAGGAAGAAGTAAATATCCTAGCTTTCAGGATTAGCCTCCCACAGCAGATTAGCAGGGGTTGCAAGCTTCACCAAATCCAGTCCCATGTGTCCAATGTTGTACACTTCTGACACAGATAAAACTTAAAGTATGTAAACAGATCCAACTTGTCAAACTGCAGACATGGATAAGTCTCACTGACTGGGGTGCCTGTATATGCACTTGAAAATTAGGACTCATCATTCTCTGCTAGGAAAGAGCCCAAGATAAGGGACTCATTGGAAGATGAAGGAGAAATGTGACTGATTTCTTCAGTGTTGTTTTGCCTCCTCTGACGGGCACCGGGTAGCAGGTGGTAAAACTATCCCAAGCCCTCTCTGTATGCCTTCAAGACATCAAGCACTGCTGATAGCACAAGTCTTCATATATCATACATTGCGATATACCGTAAACCACGTATCACGACTTCTGCTTTTCCAACTGTTATAAAGGTGAGAGCCAGCAAGCACAAAAAGATAAACCATGTCCTCTCATGGCAGAATAAATGGGAATTTTAAACAACCCAGGCCCAGTTCTCATTGTCTCCCAATTCAGACCTCAGCTCACACTTACTTTGGTTTTCCAGGAGAGCTGCAGGAGGAGAGATCCTCTCCTTCAAGTTCACCTGCAAACAGGATGTAGAGGAGTTCTCACTGAGTAGCTGCTGGTTTTTCTGGAGTCAATAAGCAACCACCAGAGATTAAAGCTCAATCCTGCAGTAAACTTTGTACTGTTTGTATAACACTAACTTTGTTTTTCTATCAGGTGATTAAAAGTTCCTTCCAAAACCGTGCATCACATTGTCAGCAGTGGGATTGCTTGGGACACAGCACTGGAGCTGTGCTCTTTGGCAGTAGCTGAAGGCCATGCATTCATTGAGGGAAGCAGCAGTATTTCAGGGGTTTTGACCGAATCTCTAAATTGTTGGTAACTTGCTGCTGGATGTGCTACAAATCCCACCAAAATGGTAGTCCACAGGCAGTGTGATATGTTACAGCCCGCAGCTACAGAGCCTTGGATCTTCGCCACCACGTCGGAGATGTCTTTTGCTTCCTACTGTATATGAACAAGTAAAGTATCTTTTGTCTTCTGCCATTTTTTAAAGGGCTATGAGTGCTCTCATGATCTGGTTGCTCTCCCACTGGGCTTGCAGTTTCCCTCCTTTGGCTCCCCACTCCCCAGCCATCTCCCAGTAGGACGACTGGTCCTCTCCCTTTTCTGTGCTTGGACCTGGTGAGACTTCTCTGTTCTTCCCTCTGTCTCCTCTGCTAAGCATTACAAATCAGGATGGAGGTGTCAACAGATTTATGATATTAACTTAAGTTTGTGAGACATGAAAAGTAAACGCTGGACAGTTTTACTTGTCTTTTGTTTTTCTGAGTCTTTAGGGTTCACATTTTCAATTTTTCCATGCAAGCAAGAGAGCTTGAAATTTTGATTTTTACTAACTAAAAACTGAGATATCATAAACATGTGATACCAGGTGCAGAGGGTGAGGCAGAAACTTGTGAAAACATTCCCAACTTTTACCAGTATTGTTGCCCTCCCAGCCCAAGCAGCCCCACTGAGGCAGTGAGTGAGCTGAATGAATGGGGAAGAGCTGGAAGCTGAACAGAGCTGCAACATTGGGACCTGGTGTCCAAGAGGCTGGTCTGATCCAGGACTGCAGATATGGCCTTCCTGACAGCAGAAATCCTAGGTTGCTGACACCATCCATGCAGCTGTAGTGAACATCTGTTCTTCTGTTAAAGGTATTCACAAGACCTTGCCCAAATTCTACCAGGCGTGATCATCTATACCATAGTCTTTTGAAACTTTTTAAATTCAGCCTTCAGAGCTCATTATCTGCTGACAGCACTGTGAAGCTAGCTTCTGGCGTCCAGCTATGGATATGCATGTCACGACCAAGACAAGGTGTGCACACTTAGCCAGACAGCCTGTGAGCTCCTTGGTTCGTTTTCCTGCCCAGGACAAGCCGTTCAGCAGACAGCCTTCAGGTCACTTCTCGAGAGAAGAGCAAAGTGCCATCTCTGTCTGCACACAACGCATCCCTGAGGAAGGGAAGGAAAATCCTGCACTCATTCTGCCTCCGCTAGATGTCAGCTTTGGGTCATATATATCAATCTATTTTGGTAATAACAACCAGAAAAAGAAATCAGTCCTTGATGGCCTGCCAGGCACTATGGCCTTAAAACTGATACGATCACATCACAAGAGTGCCTGCTAATACGTTTGGAAATCTTCATTCCCTGTGTTTTATTCTTAACATTTTCTGGGGCACAGCATAGCAATAAACATAGCCACATCTGATCTGGCTTGATCTTCACTTCAGCCTACAAGTTGTCTGCAGGATCCTCTGTCATATTTCTCATTATGCTGATAGTATATTCCTACTTTAGGGATGCATATTGTAGCCAACTCACCAAACCATGAAGTTTATGGTTTCATGGTTATCATAATTTTACATGAATTAAAAATTTTCTGTGACTACTGTATTTTGGATCAGGAGGGGGAGAAAAATCTCTGCTTTTGTGCTGTGGCTTTTAAGAGACTGTACTTTGCATCTAGATATATTCTCTTCCTTCAGCAATGGACTCAATTCAAAGTAGCAATGACTTTTTGTCCCATAAGTAGTGTTTTCTCTGATACTACTTAGACTTCTGATTTAGCTATGAAGTTCTAAAGTTCTAAAGAAATCAAAATTTGCCACAGAGATAACACTTTTTATTGGAGCTCCTGCTATATACTTGAAAAAAAGTGGACAAGTTTTAAAGTTCTGGAGCTCTTTCACTGGAGTACAATAAAAGATTTAAAAGACTCTCTGAAAACTTTGCTGGAAACCTTGCTGCCTTCTTTTGAGAAGTGAAGAAAATAATATAGGAAATATTCACACATCTGGTCCAGCCTTGCAGGTAGAGTGCCAAGCAGTCAACAGCCAAAGCTTCATTTTTGCACAGATCTGCGCAGCTGGGGTTTTGCAGTTGCTTACTTTTCAATACTAACATAGTCAAAGGCTCGTGAGTCCAAACACAAAGATCCTGTGTAAATCTGTGCTCGAGTTTCTGTTACAATCACGATGCTCATTACTCCATTTGGTTATATTTGTTTGCTTTTCACAGATGGCAAATTGCCGTGGGTCAAGCTGACTTCTATATCACTGATGCATCCACTAGCGGTGGGTTCAGTCTGGGACTTCACAACATTTCGGTGAAGAATCTGGTGAACTCTAAGCAATGTAAATAACTCAGATCACATAATAGTTTGCATACAGTCACCACTGGTTTTCCTTATCAGATGTCTTTCTTGGGCATATGTCCCATGTTTGGAAGGAAAAGGCTTTTTCCTTGCATGTCAGTCATGTAAGAAAGTTTTCCCAAAATCAAATATTTAAATAGCCATCCCTCTATTATGGGTGGAGACAGCAACAAATATTATATTTAACATTGCCTAACACTTTTGATTATAAGATCCAGTTTTCAGTTGCTTTTAATTTTATCATATTTTAATCATTCTAGGCTGAAATTTTCCATCCTTGGTCTTTGTTTTGGGCTGAATTTTTTTGGGAACATTTCACTGAAAGCTGGTTGGTAACTTCCAAGAATGAGGTTAGTGAAAAATATGGTGGTTGGCCCATGCTGAAAATGTCTTACAGTGGTTTCACTGGAGTTCAGTGCTTCATGCAGGGGCTTGAAATTAGCTGATCCCCCCAGGGATCAGCCTGTACTTGCTGGCCATATGAAAATCCAGCCAGATCTGACCTAGCTGTAAATCATTGCTCTGTGCTTGCACATGCTCAGCACAGCCTGTGTGAAATCCAGATGTTATCTTTACTGAAGGTTTGCCTAGTGCATAAGATGCTTCTGGCCATGGCCAAAGGAACTCAGAAAGCCCCAAATACAAGAGCAGAGAGCTGGCTGCCCCCAACCTCCCATCCCCCATGCCACCTATGCTTGGATTCAGCCTTAAACAGCACTGGAGGGGAGAAGGAAGAGAAAAGTAATGGCCCAAAAGAGGAGCTGCAGGACAGTGCCTGGTGACAGACAGGGTGGGATGGGGCAGAGGCAACAAGGTCGGGGACAGATCAGACAGGAGTAAAACAGGACAGGGACATGCCAGGGTGACAGGACTTCAGGGGGGTAGAAGAATCAAGAGAAAGGGACAAATTTGGGGAAGAAGCAGAAGGGGACAAGCCTGTGGCACACTGGGCAGAAAGAGTTCTAGGAGACTACCAAATATTTGGCTGTTCTTTCTGTAACCACCTCTGTCTCCAAAACCCAGAAGAGAGATTGATTTATTCTCAGCATTACTGTATGGAACAGCAAATAGCTAGAAAGCCTTATGGGAAAACGTGTCTCATGTACCCGCAGTTTTAGATTCTCAAAAAGGAAAAATGTTTCCTGCTAGCAGATGACTCTGCTAGCTCATGCAGCAGGGCTCTGTACAGTGTGTCTGGAAGTCCAACCATACAAAATCTCACATCTCCCATGTACTGTCACATGTGGTAAAAAGTAATTTCTGAGGCTTTTTTTCTGGCTTACCTAATGTGCCAATACATCACCTAACTCCAAGTCTTCCCATAAGGTAGCTGCATCTCACTTTGGCATCTGCATCAGCGTTACAGAAAGAGTATGAAGCAAATCAGGTTTAACTAGCATCAGAAAGCACCAAGCAAAGATCTGCTGAACCAGTGACAACAGGGCACAGTGAAATTGCAGGATGCGAAATTAGATTGGGTTTGCAAAGAAATGCCAAGGCTAGTAATCCACAGCCATTTAATTGCTAGTAAGGCTTTGTCAGCACAGCCTCCCTGCTTCCAGACTGTGAGCATTCAGAGCTGTTCTTGAGATTACCACCACACTGGTCCTAACCTCTGTGCTCTGCACCCTTGGCTGTAAAATAGAGATGACTTTGTTGGTATGTACAGCACTGGTTCTGTTTCTCTTCCTAAAATCATTCTTTCTTCACTGGGCTCTGCAAGAGTTAGTGGGCTTAGGTTGCCTGAAATAAGACAATCCAAATTCATAGCCATGTTGGGAAAACCTCACGGGGTCCTATCCCAGTTGACTCACACTGCCACTATGGCCCTGTATGTGGAATCTCTTTTTTCTCTGGAGAGTTCAGGTCAGAAAAACACTGATCTTTTTCCCTTGCAAGGTGCAGGGATCCATTCTGTCCTCTCACAAGGGGAAGAGAATCAAGCGCAGTGTAATTTCCAAATCATAGGCTGGATTTCCAACTTCATCCCAACCCAAGCCATGGCATGACCTTCCAGCTGACAACTTCTTTGGTGCAGGAGAGTGTATAGGGCTTATGTGGCAAGGTCAGTGAAGGAGGGGGAGGAGGTGGTCCAGGCACCAGAGCAGGGATTCCCCTGCAGCCCCTGGAGAAGACCATGGTGAGGCAGGCTGTCCCCCTGCAGCCCATGGAGGATGATGGTGGAGCAGAGATTCCACTTGCAGCCTGTGGAGGACCCCACACCGGAGCAGGTGGAGGCACCCAAATGAGGCTGTGACTCCATGGGAAGCCCGCGCTGGAGCAGGCTCCTGGCAGGACCTGTGGCCCCGTGGAGAGAGGAGCCCACACAGGAGCAGGTTTGCTGGCAGGACTTGTGACCCCGTGGGGGACCCACGCTGGAGCATTTTGGTCCTGAAGTTCTGCACTCTGTGGAAGGGACCCTCACTGGAGCAGTTGGTGAAGAACTGCAGCCCATGGGAAGGACTCACATCGGAGAAGTTGGTGGAGGACTGTCTCCATGGGAGGGACCCCACACTGGAGCAGGGGCAGAGTGTGAGGAGTCCTCCCCCTGAGGAGGAAGGTGCTGCAGAGACAACATGAGATGAACTGACCACAACCCCCATTCCCTGTCCCACTGTGCCACTGCGGGGGGGAGGTAGTGAAATTGGGAGTGAAGTTGAGCCTGGGAAGAAGGGAGGGGTGGAGGGAGGTGTTTTTAAGATTTGGGTTTATTTCTCATTACTTGACTCTGCTTTGATTGGTAATAAATTAATTTAATTTTCTTGAGTTGAGTCTGGTTTGCCCGTGACAGTAATTGGTGAATCATCTCTCCCTGTCCTTATCTCGACCCACGAGCCTTTTATTATATTTTCTCTCCCCTGTGCAGCTGAGGAGGGGAGTGACAGAGCAGCTTTGGGGGGCACCTGGCCTCCAGCCTGGGTCAGCCCACCACAGGGAGTCTACACCTCTCCTGTACCACATCCATCTTGGTCTCCCTAGATGTGGCAGTATGTGGGTGGAGCACAAGGTATCCTGCCATCCATTGGTCTGAATCTTCCTACATGTCTAGATTCTCTCAGTAACCTGAGTTTTTGTAGTATCCCTTCTTTCACCTCATCCTTACCCTTTTTCTTCATTTTTTTCCCCACCAGAAAAAATGGGAGTAACCAGGAGCATGCTCCTGGGTCCTACTGTGGAAGTCTGCTCCCATGCATCTCTTCAAGTGAAGAAGATCTAGAGTGCTTTGTGGCACCAAAGAGAGATGATGCAGTCTTTTCACCAGATTACCCCTCTTCATAAAGATACTGGAGCCACAGACTCTGACTGGCCTTTTCAACAGCAATGCTGGAACCAAGCCAACAGGGTGGGAGGAAAGATCACATCAGGGTTTGATGTAGGAGACTCACTTGCCATCATGTGAGGAGTTACCGGCTGCAGGTAGCAGGGAGGGAGTGCACTAGCAGGGTCATGGACTGAGCACACAACCATAAAAAAGAGATTTCAGAGAGCAGTTCCAGAGTCATTGAATTATTGCCAGGAAATGCTGAAGGAGTGAGGACGATGACTGTCTATTCTCAGTATGGAAACATAGCACTGCTCATCTCAGACATATATCTAAGACTACCATCAAGCAAATAACAACACAAACAAGTACAACCTGCAATATGTAGGCAAAATAGGAGTAAGGGTGTGAAGTGAGCAAGAGAAGAGTCAGGGAAGAAGGGCTGCAGATGCTGTGTTTCCCAGAACACCCTTTGGTCCTCACTAGCTGCTGCCAAAGCTGCTTCCAAAGACACTGAGCTCACACAAGGTGGAGCAGCAGAGGAGCTCAGGCATTACTCAGCTTTGAGTCTTCCCTTTGAATTCCATGGGCGGCTGTCCCTCTTAAAGCCAGAGAGTCAGAGGCAGCTGGATATGATATAAATCATGGTACACCCTTATGAAGGGTTGGCTACAGATTGTTTTGTCCATAACCTTATCTGGCCTAATAGGCTAGCTAGGCCTGTGTAGACATCCAGCCTTTCTCTTCCTTCTTGTTTTTTAAAGTACCATGGCACTGGCAGTGAAAGAAGTAGCTCACTCAAATCCACAGAGCACAATAAAAATGGACACAAGAGATAGCTGGCAGCTGCACCTACCTGAGACGAAGAGCACTCTGGGCTTGATGTCTCATTTCCATTTTGTAAGCTGAGCAAAGTCCTGGCAACTTTAACCTGCAGTGGAAGTGATGCTGCTATCTGACCACCATTTGAGAATCAGTGAGGGCTAAGTCTTTATCTGCCATTGCATAACTGCCACAGAAGAATAGAAAAGTAGGGCTGAGAGGAGGCCAGGGAGGCCATCTATTCCACTCCTCTTCCCGAAATCACGATCAGCTATACCTGTGCCCATCTCCATTCATGGAGATTCCACATCCTCCAGAGACATCCAGTTTCATTGATTTACTACCCTCAACACAAGGAAGATTTACAGCTGTTTCACCTGGATCTCCCTTCCCATAATTTCAGCTCTTATCCACCTATAGAGGACATGGAGAAAGATTCACTCCCATTCTCTTTATGTCTATCTCTAAAATATTTAAAGAGCATTGCTGGGCCAACCCCTCCATTGTCTCTTTTTTTAAATCAAGCTATGCAAATTCCTTCGGCCTTTCCTCATGAGCCATGTTTTCTAGACTTGTGGCCATTCCCAATCCTGTCCTCTGACTCTCCAGCTGTTCCACATCCTCTCTTAATTAAAGCACCAGAAACTGGACATGATCCTCCAGCTGAGTCCTCTTCTGCCCTGGAACAGAGCAGAAAGAATATGCTAATACTCCTGTTTATTCAGCTGTGATGATAGAAGAGTATTTTTGTGTTCATTACTCAGCAGTATGTTCCTTAATCATTTCTTCAGATGTGCCATTCCATCGTGAGTTAAAGAAAGGAGCCAAACTCTTTTGTTCATCTCTTCCAGACAAAGTAATCTCATCTTTTTTGCAACTAGGATAAGAGTCAGGCTAAGGATAATAGAAGTCTCAAACCCCAGAGATTAACCACCTAGCAAAGAACTGACATTTGTTTGCTAAAAAATGCTGAGAGAAAATAGATGTCATAAAAAGACTCCATCCCAAATATACAACAGAGATACCCTAATACATGCAGGAAGTCTCCCTGGAGAAATAGAGACAGAGAAAACCTGATATGATGTATGATATAAAGGAGGCCTTTGAACAACAGTGTGAAGAGAAGTCTGTTATCCTGAAAGATCCATCTCAGACTTGAGATTTTGTGGCAATGGAAGGGCAGAAAATAAAGGAGATTTTCGTGACTTAGTTTGAATAAGAACGCGGACTCAAAACCACAACTGAGGGGTTCCTTTTACACTTGATACTGAATTAACATTTAATCTGGACCTAGGAATCTGGAATGCCAGAACTGATGCCTTCAGGAAAGTAAAACCATACTAGTGCCTTGGAGGTTGGCTTTTCTATTGTTGTTAATGTCTAGACTCCCAGTACAGCTTGAGTCCTCTCATGAAAGCAGAGGACCTGCTCTTGTGAGGCCACAGAGTAGGATCAGAGCACTGCCCTCGTCCCAACGATCCGAAGTTTGACCCACTTTGGAGGTAGTCCTCTGGCTGACACTAAGAGTCTAACTAAAAGTCTAAGTCTAAGACAGCAGGGAAGCAGTTGAGCTGAAGCAGCATGACCCTGTTTGCACACTGATCTGCGACGACCCTCTGCTGAGAGGTTTCTCTGCCTTGCAGCAGCATTGCATGCAGTTTTCAGCTTGGGACACACCACAGCCTCCACGTTCCTCCCTGGAGTGCACCTCTAGCTCATGCACAGCTGATGATTGATAGCTAAAGGCAGAAGATGCTTGTCCTAATAAAACTGTACCATAGCTTTTCCAGACTATTTCTCCAGTTTGTCAAAGTCATCTAAAGTAATTGCAACCCCTCCCAGTTCCAGTAATATGGAAATATAATAAATATATTCTCTATTCTGTCATCTCTTTGATTAATTAAAAAGTTAGCAATAGAGACCTCAGGCTATCAGTGAACTATCAAGAACTACTTTCTGAATATATTTTTTAACCAATATTGCACTTACTTGCTAAAAATTGTACATAGTCAACGTTTCTTTATCTTGCTTCTGAGAATCTCATATGACATAATGTTCAAATCCTGATTAAAGTTAAGATATATCTTTCTGCTGTTCTTCCCTATCCACGAGTCCTATTGCAGAAACATATTAGATTGGTTTGGTATGATTTGTTCTTGATAAATCCATACTGGTTGCCACTCACCTCAAAGTTAACTTCTGGAGGCTCAGCGATTGCTTCCCCTGCCCCATCATTATTTTAAAAAATAGTGAGAGGCAACGCATTTATCTCTGTATCCCATGATTCTGCGAAGATAACAGCTAATAGTTCTGGCATTGCTTCAGACAATCCTCCCACTATCCTAGCAGGAATTTCATCAAGTCCAGCTGATTTGAAAACATCCAACATATCTAACTCTCTACTATGATATTTCCTGGTCTTGCAGCAAATTGAAAACATTCTCAGACATTCTCAGCAAAATTAAGGCCCTAGACAGTCATTTTGAAATGAAAGTATTCCCATACGGGCTAAAAAAACCCCAAGCAGTTGAGGAAAGCCGACAGGTGTGGAAAAGCCCAGGCTCAGCATGAGTACCCTTATGAGGAAAAAAAATGGGAAAGTTCTGAATCCGGAAGGAAACCATGATCCAGAAGGTGCAAGTAATCCAGCAGGGAAAGGGAAACAAACATACTGGATTTTACACAAGGTGCCAATAAAAGAACCAAAGTAGTGGTACACTCACTTCTACATAATGTTTGAAATCTAAAAAATAAGATGAGGAACTGGAATGTCTGATCCAAAACACAGACACTGATACAGCAGGCATACTGGAAACTTGGGGAGAGGAAGGCAGTCAATGGGACACTGAAATCAGGATATAAAGTACACAGTAAAGATAAACTGTGCCAGAGGCAGAGCAGTGCTCCTCCTTATTGAAAGCTCAGCATCAAATCGAATTCACAAGCTCACCAACTCAAAAGGTAACATGAAGTCTGTACAGGTTGAAATTCCAGGCCTAAATAGGAAGAATATAGTTATAATAGATAATGTTACTGACCCAGGATAGCAAAATGCCTTGAATTCGATAAGCTGAAAGAGATCAGAGAGGCAGGAAAAACAGAGATGTCAACTGCCCTCCTGTAGATTGACAAATGTCATGCCAGGACATGAAACAGAGATGACATTTTTGGGCTCTGTCAGCAATTATTCCATGGAGCAGCTGGTTAGAGACCCCACAGGAGCAAAGGCAGTCCTTGACCTTGTGGCTCAAGCCCTTCCAGTGGAAGCTCCACTCCGTGAGAGTGACGACAGAGGACTTGGCTTCACCAGCTCTACAGGAGCACCACAGGCCAAGTACACCACTGCCATTCTCCTCAGCTTCAAGAAAAGCTATGCAGAAATGAGGAAGCTTGTTAAAAGGAAACTAGAAAGATCAGCAAAGAGAAATCCTAACAAGCAGCATGGAAACTTCTGAAGACCACCAGACTGCAAGCATAATACTGCTGCGTATGACCTATTGAGAAAGGCCGGGGAATAGATTAAAGGAGGCCAGCACACATAAACAGCCGAGTAAGCAAGTTTATTAGCAGTAAGAAGGCATTTTTCAAAAAGATGCCTACTGTATCCAAACAAATAAAATGAAATGAATAGTGTAGTCAGGCAGATTAAAAGCAAAATCCTAATTAAGGAGGCTAAAAAAGAGTTTGAGGAGAACTAGCTGAAGAAATCAAAACTAATACTTCATCAAAAATGTCAGGAGCAAAAAAACCTGCTAGACACTCTGCATGGCCAGCTGGTGATAAAACAAATCTCGGAGACAATGAAGCCATTCTGCATTGCTGTTCACTAGGAAGAAATGGGGGAAGTTTTCATATGGGAGAAAATGCAGAAGACATGCCTCAAATCAAAGTAATTGTGAATGAGATTATGTTTCAAACAGACAAAGTGAAGATTAAGAAATTGCTGGAGCCAGATGGTGCCTAGCAGAAGTCAAGAATGGAAACACTAAATTACTAATCACAATGTGAAACCTCCCACTTGAAACCTCCTTGGGACCTGAAGACTGGAAGATGGGAGGCAACCAGGGAAGCACAAGTCTCATGCTTCATACTATTTTTTAAGCCTGAAAAGGTGAGCAGCACAGCTCCAGGATAGTGTTCCAGGCAGTGGCATGGGTCACAGGGTATATTTCCACCCATCCAGCAGCGGATGCCTCCCCCATTGTAAGCACATGATACTTGCCATGGCAGGTTTGTGGTAGTGTGATATAATCAATCTTCCAGGTTTCCCAATATTGATGTTGCAGCCATTGTCCTCTATACCAAAAAGGCTTTAGCCACTAGCTTGCTTCATTATGGCACATGTTTGACATTCATGGACAAACTGTGCAATGTCATAAATAGTCAAGTCCACCCCTTGATCACAAGCCCATTTGTATGTTGCATCCCTTCCTAAATGTGCTGATGTGTCATGAGCCCATCAAGCTAGAAATAGCTCACCCTTATGTTCCCAATCCAGATCTACCTGAGCCGCTTCAATTCTAGCATCCTCATCCACCCACTCATTGTTCCAATGTTCTCCAGTGGCCTGACTCTTGGGTATGTGAGCATCTACATGACACACTTTCACAACCAGGTTCTCACTGAGCAGCAATATCTTGCCATAATTCAGCATCCCAGATGAGTTTGCCTCTGTGCTGCCAGTTGCTCTGCTCCCATTGCGGTAACCACCCTCAGAGGGCATTTCCCACCACCCAGGAGTCAGTATAGAGGTAGAGCATCTGCCACTTTTCTCGCTCAGCAATACTTAAAGCCAGCTGGATGGCTTTCACCTCTGCAAACTGGCTCGATTCACCTTCTCCTTCAGCAGTTTCTGTAACTTGTCATGTAGGACTCCACAGAGCAGCCTTCTACCTCTGATGCTTTCCCACAACGTGACAGGGCACATCAGTGAACAGGGTATATGACTTCTCATCTTCCGCTAGTTTATTATACGCTGGGGCTTCTTCAGCACGCCTCACCTCCTCTTCTGGCAACATTCCAAAATCTTTGGCTTCTGGCCAGTCCGTGATCAATTCCAGAATTCCTGAGTGACTGGGGTTTCCTATTCAAGCCTGTTGCTAGGTTGCATTATCAGTGCAACCCACTTACTCCATAGTAATTAGCCATAGTGTCTATTGCTCTGTTTTCCCTCTCTTCTCCCTGTGGGTGCTGCCTAATATTAAGCAGTGTTTGGCTGATACTGCCCAGGGCCCAGCATAGTGCAGTAAGTTGTGCCTCTGGAATAGCCACAGCATTTTCCTTTCAAATATTCTATTCACTCCCTCAGAGTCCCGTTGCTTTTCAGGAGCGAAGTTCCAAACCATCGGAGGTACAAAGTTCTCTAGGTACCTCCCTGTATTCGCTTATATGCTGTATGTGGGTCACCCATGACCATGCGCTTGTGGAGCCTGGGTCATATTTCTAAATTGCTTGTTAACCGTAGCCAAAACCGGTTCAAGATGTTTTGTTGTTTGGTCCTTGTTACTCCTCGAGGAGCATAGGGCTGCAACAACACTATGCCACCGAACCCGGTGAGATAGTGTTGTTGCAATATCTGTAACAGGTTTTGTTTTTTACATGATTGGGTTGTTAGCCCAAAACAAAACCCCCAACCTGGAGGGCCAGGGTGCAACATTTTAGTCTGGCCTCTCCCCAGACAGACCTGTTTGGCTTGGTTAAACCTGCCAGGAGCGCAAGGCTCCCGCTGACATAGCTCTGTGGATTGACAAGGCACGCAAGCCACCACACCACGACAAGGTAAGTTGCACCAACTAGTGGTGGAATATTCAAGATACTGAGAAGTTACTGTAATGAGGGAGAAAAGACCACAGAAGAAGGTAGCGAAGGTGTCATTCTGTATTTCCTCCACAAAAATGCTCTCAGATGAAGAAGTATAATTGTTAATTGTCTCCATGAGATGGTACCCGAACCCAAATACCAGATTGGGTACAGAGCCCAAATACCAGATTAAGCTGAAGGTCAGTGTTTTAATAACAAATCTCCCAGGCAAAAAATCACTTATCACTACAGAGCACAGCAAACTGCAAAAGCCAACACCAATCTTTAACACATACAGCAAAAAAAAAAAAAAAAGAGCATGGCGCAGATCAGTAAAATAATATCCAGAACAGACGAATCAATATCGTGACCCACAACTGTTACTAGGTATAAATCCCTTCTAATATGCTCTGGTCAATTTGTTATTATCTCAAACCCTTTGTGCCCCATGTTGGGTGCCAAAAAAGACTGTTGTGGTTTAACTCCAGCCAGCAGCTGAGCACCACACAGCTGCTCGTTCACTCCCTGCCCCAGCAGAATGGGGGAAAGAGAACCGGAAAGGTGAAAGCAAGAAAATTCATGGGTTGAGATAAAGATAGTTTAATAATTGGAGGAAAAAAAATAATAATAATTAGTAATTAAAAGGAAAATAACAAAGAGAGAGAAATAAACCCAAGAAAGGCAAGTGATGCAAATGAAAACAATTGCTCACCACCAACTGACTGATGGCCAGCCAGTCCCCAACCAGCAGCCCCCAGCCAACATTCCCTCTAGCTGAGCATGATGTCAAATGGTATGGAATATCCCTTTGGCCAGGGATCAGCTGAATATCCCTTTGGCCTGGGGTCAGCTGTCCCGGCTGTGTCCCCTCCCAACTCCTCGTGCACCCCTATCCTCCTTGCTGGTGGGGTGGTGTGAGAAGCAGAAAAGGCCTTGGCTCTGTGTAAGCACTGCTCAGCAGGAACAAAAATATTCCTGTGTTATCAATGCTGTTTTCAGCGTAAATCCAAAACATAGCCTTATAATAGCTATTATGAAGAAAATTAACTCTACCCCAGCCAAAACCAGCACATCCTGATAAATCAGATACTCAGTAGAGAATTCATTGATATGTGAAGAAATACAGTATACTTCAACAGGGTTAAAATTACTTGTGTAAAGAGAAGTACTGTCTGAGAGGCTTCCTTGACCTTGTCTGAAAGGATCAGCAGCAGTCCGGTGAAGATGGCCCTGTAGGCAGAATCTGCTTTGAAAAGTCCCTCACCAAAGGATGCTAAGTACACTAAGCAGCCAAAGTATAAGAAGGAAAATCCTGAAAAAGAATTAACTGAAATCTAGGAAATACAGAGTAGGGATAAACAGTCATTTTCAGAGGAGATGGATGTCACCACAGGATTTGCACAAGGGCATGTGCTGAGTCCTATGTCCAACATACTTACAAATGACCACAGGAAGAGCCTGTGCTGAGAGGCGACAACATTAGCTGATAGTACAAAGATATTCAAGTTTATGAGGATGAAGGCAGACTGTGAAGGATGGTGGAGGGATTTTGGATGACAGAGTAATGAATGAATAAATTGGCAGGGGAAATTCAATGCAGATAACTATAAAGCAAGGCACAAGAGGAAAAGTTGCCACTTCTCATAGGAATTGATGACCTCATGCTGACCATTGCCACTAAGGAATGAAAAGTGAGGGTATAAATCCCTGAGGACATTAGCTCAGTGCTCAGGAACAACTGAAAAGCAAATCAGAAGTTAGGAGTACTAGGAAAACAGACAACAAACCAGTGAATAACATCAGGCCCATGTATAAGCCCTTGGTTAGCCCCAAACTTGAATCTGTGTGCAATTCTGTTGTTACCATCTCAAAGAAGATATAACAGAACTGCAAAACATTCAAACAATGGCTACAGGGATGATCAAAAGCATGGGATGACTTCTGTGGGAGGAATGACTCAGTAGACCAGAACTTTTCTGCCTGGAAAAGAAAAGGTGGTTGAGAGTGTTCTGCAAAAGGCTAGATTAAATGTTGATGATACACAATGATAGACTGCCTCTTCCAACTCAGAAACTAGGGATAATGAAATGAAGCTAGCAGAAACCAAGTTAAAAAACAACAAAAGAAAGCGAGTTTTCATCTAAGTAAAAAATTGTGTGCCTAAGGATGTTATGGATATGAAAAACACATCTGAGTTCAAGGAGAGACTAGACAAACCTTTGGAAGTGCACTACATCAAAGGATATTAGAGAAAAAGCATCAGGATCAGAAAATCTCTGGAGCTAAATTTGTTTGGTGGTTAGGAGAGTGTCATTAGCGCCTCACCTGTTCTTATCCTTCTAAAGGCATTTGCTATGGTCATTGTTGCAGAGAAGCTACCAGGCTACAAAAGGATCCTCGATCAAACCCAGGAGAGCAGTTTTCATGTACTTCTTTCTTACACAGCCCTTTGAGCAACCAGTTGAGGCTGTGGACCATAGCTACATTCAGGTGAGAAGCAACAAACAGTACAAGGGTCATCTTCTAAGTTATCTACACGTTATCAAAGCCTCCCTTGCATTCAGCCTCTTCACTGTGCCTTCATAGTCTGAGTATGCAGTAGAAGGTACTGAGCTGTCTTCTCTCTAAATAGAGTTTCAAACTCCTCTATTCTGCATTTTTAAATAAATGGAAAGAAAAACATTCTTTATAAACATGAGTTGCAAAAACGGTTACTAGTTCATATCTTGTTCCTTAAATAATGACAAATATTATAACAGTTTATAGCTGTCTAGGAACAACCGCACTTTCTTTGTTAAGCCTGCATTAGGATCAGCTTGGCTCTTCAGCCTGTATTTCTCATTCAATTTCATCCGACCATGCCAAGATGTCACCAATGCAGTTTCAGTCCAAGGCTCCCTTTACCATCCAAATCTTCTTCTTTTCTTCATATTTATGCATAGTGTTTATGGGGAAAAAAAAAAAAAAAAAAGGCTGTTGAATAAGTATACTTTCATACTATCCCACAATGTAAAATTATCAGCCCTGAAATAACAGAAGGAATTCCTTGGGTTTAGTTTGTTTGGTTGAACTGATTTTCTCCATTGAAGCAGTGCATGAATTGCTCCATTTGGCCAACTTTCCTACTAGATTATTAAAGAACTCTTTAGAATGTTGTATCTACTACAATGAGAAATTTGTATGGCTGCAGTGTTTCCAGTGTGGTTTTGACTTTTTATATGCACCATTTATTTCTCATCATTTTATTTTAGGGCAAACGAAAGCCTGGGAAAAAAAATAAGCAATCAGTCTTCCTTAATTAAGGGATATCATTCCCTCTGGTGAATTTGTGGAGAGCAGGAACAGAATAAATTTATTTTCATTTCCTCACTGGGAATATTAAATGCAATGCAGCTAATTTGTCTGTGAATTAAATTTCCAGCTTTTTTCAGCTCTTCAGTGCTGCTCTTATCTTTTATTTTACTGTAGCAGAGGAAGATGTACTATAGTAGATGAGGTATAGGGAAGGGAAAAACCTTTGTACTCTGGTTTGTCTTTCTAGTATTGAATTTGTCTAACACAGACAACTATATACAGAAAATAATAAATGTAGTTGCTCTAGGAATCAATTTCTTATCAGTCTTCTCAGCCTATTAAAAAAAAAATAATTCTCCCTTAGCAAAACTTAAGATGAGATTATCTGACAGGAATTATTGTATTTCTAATGTAGCATTCTTCCTCAATTTACACTGATTTCAAGCATGACATTGACATTTCTGATTTTAAAACCAGCCTCTCTGAAAGCATTTCCATGCAGGTTTGGAGCCTCAGCAAGGTTTGTGCGAGGGGTCTGTTTGGGGGAGGTGTTGGTGGCTGGGAAAGGGATCCTCAGGCTGGTCTGAAGGACACCAGAACTTCTTCGCTGTACTTACACTCCCTCCAGCACCTCTCCAGAAGCAACGGCAGTGCTAGCCCTGATGAAAAGGTTTCTTTTTTTAGGGGAAAAAACTTAAAGAGTAAACAGGTTTTAGACCTACCTGCTTGCAGGTTAGAACCTGCTGACAGTCCCATGCATTCATCTGCTCTCCCTTCCTCTGCTCCAAGGGCTTTTTAACTGTGCAATGTCTTTTCCAGCTGTGTTCCTTTTGAAGCCTGAAATTCGGCTGTTGCCCTGTTAGATTGGAGGTTGGTTGGAAACATTGCTTACTTGTTGGCTACTGCATTGCTCTCCTGCTTACTTTTCCTCCAGCAAGGCCAAATTCCTTCCCCAGTGAAAGCATTATAACCTCAAGTACAGTAAATCATCTCACTAATAATGTCACCATAAAATGATTATATCTCATTATTCTTAATTACTTTGCAGAGTTTCCAGACTTTTCCTGAAGCTCCATGCTGCAGAGAAGAGGATATACAGCCTTTTTCAGAGCAGATCTAAGGATGCACTCCAAGAAAGACCCTAGGGTAAATTTTAGTTAAAACCAAGATCCATTTTTGTCCCTATGTCCCAAGTTTGGACTTTATTTTACATGTGTCAGAGTGGACATTTAACATGTTTATAACACATTTCAAAATTCCCTGACCTTTACTGAACAAAAAAGAAATGACAGAATGTGTTTGCTACATGTTCATGTGAATCGATTGCGTAAAATATTTCTTGCCCTATTTACTGTAAGAGCTCACTAAAAACCATCTTGGTACAGAACCTGGTATTTCCATAAGCAGCCCTTCCATGGTCTGCTGTTCCACTTTTCCATTACACCTATACGCACCTGCTAACCAGCTAATCAAATAGACTATGCAGATAAATATATATTTATTTATTATATTTGTTGTTTGTAGATCTACTCGAGCTACCATTCTTTGCAGACTTTCTTAAATGGCTGAGGACACCAAGGACTTTGTGGCTAGGAAAAGCCTGCAAAACATAGGTTGTGATCGCCATACTCTCCTCAGGCACCAGCAGGCTAGCTGACCTTTAGCAATTCACTTCTCAGGATGTTCTTTCACTTGGGACTTCTATTTTTATCAAGGGACAATGTCCTGCAGGACTATTTGTGTCATCCAGAGAATGGTGTAGGACACTTGACAGAATGCAATTGCCATATATTGGCAAGTAGTTGACTGCTGACACCTTAAATTCTAGCCAGCCAATGAGATGGAAACTGATGCAGTACTGGTGGAAGGTCTGCTGGTAAAGCCAAGAGAGCACAGATCTATCATCCTTCTGGGCTTTTGTGCGCTGTTCAGGTGTCTTGCAAGATACCAGCTGTGGGTGATGTGGGGTAAAGGGTGCTCTTGTTTCCTGGCAAGGTGCATTCAGGAAGCAATGGTGGGAAGCTGCACCTCCACAATTAGTCTCCTTACCTGTGGAGTCCATCAGATGTTTGCTCTGCTCTCTACCGGCTCTTCTCAAAGTGTACACAGTCAAGGTCTCAGTCCTTATGGCTGTACACTCTGCAGCCTGAGTCCACCATCCCAGAAATAATCCTGAGAACTGCAGGGAAGAGTCACGTCAACAAGGCATCATTCTCAACTGGAAACAGCTCCAAAAGCCTTGTGAAAAATTAGGAGGAAAATGCCTTTTTTGCATTTTAGAGGAAATGAAGAAAGAATGAAGGGTAGTGCCCTGCTTTGAAGGAACTTCTTTAAATGGAAGTTTGAATGAATCTTGTGCAGCTTAATATCTGGTACAGTGGAAAATCTGGGTGACAGCTTTGGACGCAGGTCTGAATAACATTTGCATTTATTTGGCTCAAATGTATTGCATATATTTGATCAGGTCAGGCTCTATGGCTTAGACCAGAGGAAGAACCAAAATAAGAAAAAGAAAAAAAAGAAAAAAAAAATTGAGCTTGTGTCTATTCTGTCATATGTTCAGCACACTTAAAGTGTGCTGTCTTATCTATTTACAAAAAACATACATGTATTCGAAGTCCTTTTCTCCACCTATCCTTTCCTCAAAGAGGCAGGATCTGGGTTTATTATTTCCTGCTACAAGCAGGCCTATGACTCAAAAATTCTGTTCAGAAAATAAAATAAAAATGCTTCAAACAATCTACCCTCCACTCATTACAAGGAATTCATATGCTCTGAGATACAAAGCCAGCCTCTTTCCTTTTCTGATTCCCACAGACAAGGTGCAAAGCAATATAGCATTTAAATACAGTGAACACGGAAGTAAAAGGCATGTTGGCAGAAGCGGACAGCTAGAGACCCAAATCTCTTTTGTGAAAACACATATGAACAACATCAAGGTTACAGCAGAGCAGTTAATACTGGCTTAATACAGCACAAGCCTACTCCCAGAGTCTGTTATTTGCTTAGACTTAGATCCCTTCCATTTGCACAGCTTGACAGTATGAGGACAACTGATGCTGGAAGAATATGGGCTCAGTATGTCAGCCCAGCAAAAGGAGATGAATAAGTATCACACAGATGGTGTGTGCTTAGAGAAGAGGACAGGATGGAGACACTCTCCTTATAGCTGGCCCAAAATTTAATCATCTGTGCACCTGGCTTCAGACAAAGTCAGAGCAGAGATGTGGTTTTAGTTAGGGATGTAAGCTGCATCACAAAGACAGAACGTCTATTAGTTAATGGCTAGTATCAGTTTTCATGCCTTTTAAGGCCATAAATATTTTAAATATCAAGGCCTTTTTCTTTCATGTGTGTATCTATTTCTCTTAAGTGCATTCCATTGCTGTCTGTCCCCTTCTGCTCCGCTCTGCAAAAGATTAAACATGATTTTGTCTGATAGCCACCTCCAAGCTCCAAGTCATGGAAGGTGTTCCTGGCTCACCACAGATCATGCCAGATTAATCCATAATTATTTCATAATTCCTATTACCTTTGAGAGAAGACTTCACATGGTAAGACTGGACACTCAGTCTCACAAACATGTTGGAAAATATGACTCACAACAGGGCTCAAGCACTGCTCTAGGAGATACGGATTAATTCAAGAAAGGTAGCGTGAATCTGTGACAGAGTTAATACTCCACCTGCCTGCAGGTGCCTGGGACTGATAGGGAAGCACAAGAGCAGGCTTGTCCAACATGGTCAGAGCAGCTCCCGCGAGCCTCCAAAACACAGGGTGGAGTCTGGTATCCATGTCCGTTTGATATGGAGAGTTACTGTTTGATTCGCCAGATGTGCTCTCCCCCATTCCGCTCACCCATCATCTCATTTCCTCTCCATCAGTGATTGTGGTATTCAAAGTGTGTTTCTACATATGAGAGCTTTCTTATGTGGGTCTGTGCCAGTTTTATTAGTAAGGCATACTGTTACTTTGCCCTGTGATGGGGAATACACTAGCATCTCCTCTGCTTTGCTTAGTTTTGTTCTTTTTCCACTCCCCAGTAAACTGGCATGACAAGGATAAATGGACTTGCATCCTTTTCTATTTATTTATTCCACTTCAGAGAAAGTGCCCATGCTTTGCATTCATTAGACATCAATATTAGTTAGTGATATCTTTTTCTGCTGTCACACACAATAGAAATCTCCAAGTGAGGAGGCTGACAGCGCAGGTGAATCGTACAGTGATGGAGAGAAACAGTGTCTGTGAATTTACCATTTCAGAGAACTGTCCACAGGGTAGACAAGCTCCAGGGATATGTCTGAATCCCCTGAACTCCCCTGAGAAGCACTCACGGAATTAATTTTGAATAGATCACTCCTGCTCCTCTAACTTAGGTTTTCGTTTTAATAATGCCAGACGTTAATGAAACTAGCAGGTTTTCTGGTTCCAGAAGTAACAATAGAACCTAAATAGTCACTAAATCCGGGCTGGAGGATGTTGGCAGCAGTCAGATGGTGGACAGACTGAACAATTTTAGGGACAGCAGAAAGGTAGCTCCAGTATATTTATTCTATAAGTGACATAAAAAGATGAATAACCCTGTTTTAACCTCTGGTATCATCTAGTGGTAGCAGAACATGACAGAAACTCAAGAGTTTTCACCATATGAAGTGTCTCTGTCTTTAACACACTTTTTTTTTTCAGTGCATACTTCATAATTTTTGTCATTTTCTGGGAGTAAAAGCCTCCCTACAAAATTGGTCATATATTCACATTCATCTGTGTATGGGATGTGGGTTGTCTGGGTCTCTGATGGTTAAGTGGCCAGATTCTCTGTTTAGGCATTTCAGCATTGAGACACTTCTGAATTATGATCAGTAGCAGCATGGAAAACCTCTACTTTTATCAAGGTTAACGCATAGGTAAGTTTGTAATCACTTGTCTGCTGCTGAGGCTTATGTGTCCAAAACTAACTTTCATAGTCATATGTTTAGAGGTGCTTAGCTAAACCAGCTTCTTGAGATACATTAATTGTTGCTTCCACATTGTCCTTTAAGAATGATCTGTTCGACCTCAAGCAGCTGGGGTCCAGATTGGAAAGAAGATGCCTACAGCAACTGAATATGTCGTTTAGCATCATAAGCTTCACAGAAGGTGTTAAAGGGAGCTGGCATGCAAGCTATGCAAGGGACATAGGGATTCAATCACACACTGCAATTTCAGAAAACCCAACTGGAAAGAAACAACGAAGTGAAATTTGTGCTATTATCTAGGAATGGTCCAAAACACTTTGAAGTCAATGGAAAGATTTTCACTGACTTCCAGAGCTCTGGATCAGGTCCTGGATAGTCTTAGACAGAATGACAGGGAACTTTCATCTTCAGGAATTCCTTTCACGGGACATTGCATTAAATGGCCTTTACTAGCTCTCTGGGTCAATGTATCTTTAGATAATGAAATGTTTGGGTCTTCATGGTAACTTCAGCTGTTGTCCACTAAGCAATTCAAGTCTAGACACCTACACTGAGATGTATACATCTATATTTAACATCTACATAGCCGAGGTCAGACATGCAGAGAGGATGAGCTCTTAGCACTTGCCATTGAAGTTCATGACAACTGTGGGTGATAACCTAAAAAACTGGTCTCTTGCTGAGGTGCCTAAATACAGATTAATCAGAGGGATGCATCCAGGAAGAGACCCTATATTTAACAATGGATACCCATGTTTTTTCACAAACACATCTTTGTTCTTATGCAAATGCCTACAATCAAAGACCAACCATTCCACAAACATCCTTAGGGACCATATACTAAAGGGCATCATAGCTGCAGTCAAACTAGCCAGCTGTTTGGAATTTGAATAAATGGGGTTTTCCCTACCTTTGAACATTCCTCATATAAAGTTTACTTCATTGTTTGTATATACATGTGTGTGTGAGCCTTACCAGCTCCATCATAATTTTTGTTCCTTTCCACTGGATTCTTCCAATTTGTCAATAACTGTCTAGTAATAAGGCAGCTATAACCAAACAGACCAGGCAGATGCTCAGCTGGTGTTAATTGGCACAGCTCCACTGACTTCAAAGTCCTTGAAACTTTCAGGTGTGGTCGCACTAGGCCTGTAGAGAGGGGGTTTACTATCATGTTCTCTGATGTGGTGCCTTTGCGTATGCAGCCCAAACTGCATCACTGACACATTGCAAGCTCATGTCTAATTTACTGTCCGCCCTCAAACTTAGGTCTTTTTCAGCCTACCTATTTCCACGGCTCCCTTGGTGAATAATGTGTTTTAGGTAATTTTCCCCATATGTAGTAGCTGATATTTTTTTCCCCAAGTAGGATTTCATTTTGTCTCCCAACGGCCTGCTTTCTGATTCCTTGGCTTCTCCAGTTTTGCTCTATTCACATTGCTCTGAGGTAGTACTCTCTCGCCTGCAGGCATGAGGAAGTTGAGCCTTACCCTCTTTTCCATTATGAAACAGCTAGGAAACATCACAATTACTATTCAGTGTGCAACATGTTCTACAAACTTCTGTGGAGCTATTGACTGTAAGCTGGTTTTCAGGCAGTTTTCAACTTGCCTGTTATAACAAAACATTTTAAGTTGTGCTACTAAAATCAAAGACCCAAGCCTAGAGCTACAACATGATTGACACAGCCCTAAAAAAAAAGACAGGGTAAAGCAGCTTAGCACTGTGGTACCTTAGCAGAAAAGCATTCGGCACTTCCCAATCTGGCTGCCGGGCCAGTGCCTCCTAAAAGCTCAAACTGCTTGAAGGCTGCTCTGATTCATCTCACTGACCTCAGGCAGGTGGAAGTCAGACACAGTGGGGACAGGAAGAAAGCAAAGGTGACATGCCTGTGCTAGAGACCTGGAGAAGGGATAAAATAGGAGATGGTGCAGCTGGCTTGCTGCAGTGCAGGACAGGAAAGGGGGTGCTTGGGGGGCCATGTTTGAATCTAGATCTGTACCAAAGATCTCATGTCGACCTGCTCCACCTACTGCTCCCTCTCTTCCCATTCGTCTCATTCACTATTAAAACTTATTTTAAAAACTTCTAACAAAGTCTACCTACTTTCTCTTCATGCTTCCATGACATAGATCCTGCTGCTTACTTAACCCTTGGCAGGTATCAGGATCAGGGCTCAGAGACAGCACTGGGTTTAGGCAGTCAAATGAGGCACACCGTGCGGGATCGTGGGGATGCAACTGCAGCAGGAGGCAAGAGCTGAAGCACGAAAAGTTTGCCAGAAGCTCTTTGGTCATTACGGGGGGGCACCCCAATTTGCAAAGCATGGCCTCAGCTACTTTCCCAGTCTGAATCCATATACCAGTCTGGTGCATCTGGACCATAAAATCACAGACGTTGTGGTGCTGCACCACAAATGACTGGCATACAGGACTCACAAGTAAGTATTTTTAAACAGAATAGAAATTAAACATGTGGGACACATTCTTTGTTTTTAATAACATTATAATTGCTTTCCTCAGGTTTTTCACTATTGTCTCCGCTGTTATGAATCATGCATACAGCTTGAAAACTACATTTGCAAATGGAATGGAAACTTGTCTGCCAAAAGAGCACAGCCTACATCTACCCTAGTATTTATACTGAACATTAAACAACAGCCAGGCCCAGGTAGTAGAACTGATGCTCTCTTATCTCCCTGTGAAATCATTCCAGCTGCCTCTTAGAACAACTTCAGTGTAGAAACCTGTAGTGGAAGGCAAGATGAAGCGACCTTCTTTTCAAAGAAGGAACCACACAGTGTACAGAAATGTTGTAATCTTCCCAGGTCAGGGGAACATGTAGAAGGCAGGAGCAAGATGGAGGTTCCTATATACAGCAGAGAAGGCAGAAGACTTGCTAAAATGTGTAGAAGCCAACTGGGAAAGTCAAGCAGATGAGACTGAGTCAGTGCACAACTCTGTGGTACCTTTATACTGCATAAGGGTCCAGATAGCAGGTAATAGCAAAACTGTGCTTAGAAGTTCACCGCTCCTTGCTTTTGTTTTTATACCCATCACAGATCTAGGCCCTGGGTCAATCTGTTGTTTTCTTGCAACTTGTACTAATGCATAGTACATTGCTCTTTATTGGACTGTATTTCCTGGTGAGCATATTTGAAATATCCATGAACAAAACTGAAGTCACGAATTCACAGTAACAGGATCTTTGTTTCCCTATAGTCTCACTCAATTTCTGCTTCTGTCTTGATATGTGGTTTCTTCTACAATGAGAGTGACTGCTTTCACAATTTTAACTCTAATTCATGCTCAAGAACCTCTTTGTTGCATGTTTAGCTGAACAGCCTTTTTAAAGTATCACTAGCAGCAATCTCATCTTCCATCTCCTGCCTCAGAAGTGCAGTGTCCTCCCAAAGGCTTTTGGGTGTCCCGCTATCCAATGCAAAAAGTTTTCACGCCATTTTTCCTTTCCTGTGGTTTTACCAGATGCTCATGGTTGTTTCTGCTTTTATGGTACCCAGAAGCATATCACTGCTCTCCTCAGCAAGACCGCAACTCACCATGAGTGGAGCTGTGACCTGCCGATGATGTGGAAGAAGTGGGATGGGTTTGCAGTCCCATGTGTCCCACCTAGGCCCATGCCTACAGGAGACCAGAGGAATGGCTCCAGGACAGCTTTGCAGTCCCACCAGGGCAGACAGGACAGCCTAGTGGCCAATCAGATCACTCATGACATCTGATTGGCCAATCAGAACACTCACGACTTTTGGCTAGCCAATCAGAACGCACACAACCCTGACTGGCCAATCAGAACACAAATAGCTTCCAGCTAGCCAATCAGAAAGTGTGTCCTGGATGGCCATGCCCCATTGGCTGGTGACTCACCAAAGTGGCCCAAGGTGGTGCTCAGCCCCCAGGTTTTGCCCCACGGACAGAGCATGGCAGGAAAACTCCCCCAAATTTTAATTCAAGATAACCAAAATGTTTTCTTTAGATGCTTTCTCTAGATGAAGGCTTGCTTTCAAGCTGAAATATTTCATTTCATTAATGCAAACTCACTGCTGCATATTTTATTAAAGCATAAAGCTTATTATTATGTTTTTTATTAACATATTGTATTAAATAGAACAGTCTAATAATAGACATTTCCAAGTGAACTTATCAAAATATTGTGGAAAGTTATAAAATTAATGAGACCATTCAGATTTTTATGTAGTGGAAATATAATAAAAACATCAGCCTAGGAAATAATTTTAGCTAGCTCTAATCATATAAGTATGCAGTCAATAGAAAAATGATACTAAAAATTCTATATAGAGTGTAGAAAACAAGGAAATAGTAGATTATGTACATACATTTCTGGTCATTGAGGTAGGTAGGAAAGATAGCATTCACATGAAAAAAAGACCAAAAAAAAGTCTTATCATACAATTAAAGGGTGTATGAAACATAAGCAAAAGGCTGTGGATGAGTAACCTCAGCTGTGGTATTCTGTGTTCCGTGCCTGGATCCCTGAGAGTAACCGTCTGCTATTTGTAATTTCTGCTTCCCCTCCTCTTCTGTCTTTTATGGGTACCCCAATGTTCATTTGCACTCTTTCCCTTCCCTTCCCTTCCCTCCTCTCCTTTTCCTCTCTACAGCACTCTGTGAATCTCCTCCTCCTTGCAATTTTCTGTTGCCTCCTCCTCTTGCTGATCATTCATTTCTATTTCTCCATCCCAGCCCATGATTCCCATTCAAGCTATTCATACCTTGCATCCGCTTCTGAGCCATCCCAGTAACCCACCTTACTACAGCTTCCTTTCTTCTCGCCCCCCCGCCTTTATTTTCTCAGGAATTCCTATTGCCTCTCTAGGATACTTGTATTTTGAACCTGCCTGAGCACTGCAGTCTCCCACAACAGTCTGCCTTTGCACTCAGATAGCTCTGTGAGCCCACCAACAAAGGCTATGGTCTTCCATACCTGCCTGCTCCTTGAGCTATGTCCATTCATCTCTTCTCCTCACTTTTCCTCACCCTTATCTTTTGTTTCCTGCAATCATCTTCAGTGACAGGTATTTTGCAAGCATCCACTTTCTTTTGCTCTTCTTCTCTATTCAGTCTGTGTTGCCTTTCATCATGTAGTCAGTTTGGTGTGGTTAATGACCTGCTAAGCCCTTAATCTCTTTCACACACCTATTAACCACATTGTATGAGGGTGTCTGAATCCTTGTAAGATGAACTTCAGGGCCTCTGCCCCAGGTATGCTCGATTTGCAGCACCAGAAGCTGAACAGGAAGCTGCACCAAATGCCAGAGGCTCAGCAGCTAGCCATGGGATGCAAAGCCGTTCCAAGACCAGCACCACCTGGGATCCCTCCCTTCCCCACAGCAGAAATCATGTCAGAACTGGTCAAACAGAAGCCCAGAGACCAAGTCATTTTAGTGGCTATTTCCACATCTAGGAAACCCTGGATGTGGGGGCATCAAGGAGATGCATGGCACAACAGGGCAAATGTAGCAATTGTGCTGACCAATCTGAGGTGGACAAAAATTCCTTTATGACCCTAAATCTGGAGACTGGTTTAACCTGGAGTGTACAAGCAAGCCATGAGATGCCTGCAACCTAAGAGATCCATCAGTAACCTCACAACTGCTAGCAGTATAGGATCTAGGGAGCACATACATTTCTTCTCTGCAGGCTTTGAGCCTGACAATGTCAGCAACACTTTTGGCTGAACCTGGAAAATTCTGCCATGCGGATTTACAATGTGGCTTTATTGTGGATGGATGGGTGAGTTACCTGTGGTGGCAGGAATCTACCCTTTAAATAAATAAATACAATTTACCTGTACAGACTGCCACTTCAGTTATCTCAACTGCAACACTAGTTGTATCACCCTACAACTGTTCTTTACCGTTCTCTACAAGGACACAAAAACATTCTGTGAAAATAAATGCAGAACATCACTGGATAAACAACTCATAGCTCAATGTAACTTATGTCTCTGCGTTCCCAGATCTCAGTGTGCCAGATATCCTGCAACTGCAATACGATAGGCAAAAGACAATTGCTTTAATTGATTCTTATTGGCAGAATCCCCATCTGCAGATTGAAATTCCTGCATAAATGGTAAAACAGATCTCTTGGCAGAGAACAGAGAGACTGATTTAGCAATTGGGAACTAAGAAAGAAGGGAAGAAAAAACTTCCTCTTGAGGGAGAAAAACTGGGAAACACATCTAAAACTACATTAGAAAGCTGTTCTCCACAGGTACCAAAACAAAAATCAGTCAGATGTCCCACCTGCCTCCTTCCTTTCCCCTTCCCCCTATTAAGGATGGAGAGGCAGGTATACTCACAGCAATTAGACTTAAGCAAACAAAACAAATTGGAGAGGTCATGAGTGTGTTACCCAAGCGTAAAGAACAGGCCTCTTGCATCAGCATTTAGTGGGCCAGCATGTGAGAATGATGGATGAAGAATCTGGGGGAAGGGAGATAAGGAAGTGTCCTCGCTGTTGAAGCCCCCATTGAGTTTGATTGGAATATGCAAGCAGGAGACTCGCAAGGAATATGGAGCTGATAATCAAAAACATGACAGAGAAACAGATGTTGCCTGCTTTGGAGACTCTCCTTGCACATTCAACACAATGGAAAGGGCTCAGATAATAAAACAGAGAGGATCCCAGCAAGAAATATAGTGTGCTGACACTTTTATGACCTGAGATGCTTACAAAATACAGAAATGGCGTTTTGTTTGCTTTCCATGCGCAGCTTGATATCATATGCTCAGCTCTCTCTGCTGCCACTCGGAGTCAGGAAGAACGATATATTTTCCTTTCCAGATAAACCTAGTGATTCTAGTCAGGTGCAGAAAGCAAATAAATTACATGAGAAGACTTTCTGTATCTATTAATCAAGAGGCTTGTCATTTTCCAGGCCTTGATCCACATGAAAGAAAGTGAGGAGGGGGGAGGGGACCTAGGAATAAGGGAGGATGTGGAAGGGAGCAGAAGGAAGATTCTTGCTGGGAGCTGCTTGAGAGGTTTCTCATAGCACAATGGACCACAGCTTAGACAAACACACTGAAAAACAGCTCCCTACCCTCTCCTTTTGGAGCTTTTCTCTGCAAGCCAAGGGGATGCAGTCCAAAAGGAGGAATGCACAAACCAGAAATATCCCATTATGCTTTTGGGGCAGTTGTTCTCACATTTCCTTCTTCTTTTGAATGCTGAGAGAAAAATACCCTGCTGCTGTAAAAAGGAGGCACATTCAACACCTTGTCTTCAAGTATATCCCAAAAGGCTAAGTCACATACTTGGAGGTTCCTTCCCAGCACATAGCTAGGTATCTGTAGAGTATAGCAAGGGAGTCATGAAGCAACAGGGTTGGCTACTTACATAGATAAAGAAGTAGATAATTTTCAGCATGGACTGCAATAATTCTAATATCAAGTAGAGAGATATGATGGGCTCAGTAGTTTGCATGAGAAACTGGCTTTGTTTCACTCTCTGCAACTGACTTCACATATAGCATTAAAACAAAACTCAGAATAATCTTATTAAGGCTGTCATATTTACTTTCTTCCTTGGATTGCTGTGAATGTAAATCAATGAATATTTATGGCATTTTTGAGATCTTCCAAAAAAACAAACTAGAAAAGCATAAAATTACTGTATGGAAGGACTGAATTATTGCTGCAGCCCAAACATGAATCAGAATAATATCCCACATGGAAAACTGTCAGGAAAGTTCTTGAACCAGGAACCTGGTTCACGGCCAACAAATAAATCTGCTTCTCTCTGAATCAACTGCCTGAGAAAATCTGTCTACACACTGCTAGATATGTAGTGACAATATGGGCAAAGCAATTTTGTCTCTGAGGCTTCTTACAAAGGCTAACCCTGGCTTAGGGAAGCTGGTCTGTCTAAGTTCCCTCTACCATCTGTGACAAGAGATGGCTTTTCCCAGAGGCACCTTGGAGGACTGGAGTTTAGGCTCTTCTGCATTGCTTCTTGGAGCTGCCTATACAACAATGTGTCTCCCGTCTTTCTAATTTCAGTACAGAAATAGGCAATGAAATGGTTAATGCCAACAGCTAAAGGATTATTGTGATTCAAGCAATGGTTCTAGTTCTGGTGTTCATACCCATGAGAGGATCGTAGAAATCGGAAGAGGTTCAGAAAATAATTTAATGACTAATATAATGTCAGGAAAATCTGCTGTTTGGCAAGGAATGAAGAAGGACAAACCTACTAGATTATCCAATAGACAATTGAGACAGGATTTCAATCTTACCTACAAATACCTCTATGGGGAAGAGATATCTGATAAGAAAGAGCTCTTTTTTAGCAAGAAAAGACTATGAGAGTTACAAATTTGGATTAGAAAGCATTTCTAATTAAACACTGAAATCACCTACTGCAAGACATGAGGGATTTTCCACTACAAAACTGCTTTACAGGAAGACTGGAAAGATTTGCAAAGAATATGCTAGAGTTCAACCACAGGCTACTAAAGTCACTAAAAAAACCCCTAATTCTTTCTGGTGTATGACACTGATCTTAAATCCTCTAGAGGCCTACAGTTTTTTGCAGATCTTCCAATAACCTCTTAGCTTGTTGGCAGTCTCTGTGCTAGGTAATATTATCAACATATTCAATGTCAACCAAAGATGATTCTATAATTTTTACTCCTACTTTAACATCTGTTGTCAGACAGTCAATGGGAACACTGAAAATACTGGCTAACAAACATTTCTCTGGCATATCCCCATTGAAAGGAAGTCCATAAGACAGCCATCAAGTCTTCCATAATTAACAGTAATGCGGTAAAGTTTCTTAACTGGATACCTTAACTCCTCAGACAGGAGATTCATCTCTATAATTTACATTGTGACTTGTTACATTTATACATTCTGCAGGTCCTGATAGTTATAACAGAATACCAACCACAAAACTTTCTCCTCATCTGGGTTTCTTGTAGAGATATTTTGTTCGTTTACTTTTAATTAAGAAGTGGTGCACTCACTGTCATTATATTTCCTGTTTGGGAAGAATCTAGTTACTTAGTTAATGAACCTCTCCTTTAACATTTTCTTCTGCCTTAGGAAGGTTTTCCTGAAGTACTTATTTTAATATAATGTCAAAGTATTTGCAGCATTAAAGTATATCCTCCCAATTCCTTTTTGGCTGGAGTTCATATGATTTTATCAAGAGGGGAACAGAGGAGCAGTAACTCACTGCACCGATCCGGGTGTTAATACTCTTCATAAATTGCCGAGAGGGCAGCTATTTGAGGACAGCCAGCATCCGGGCATCCCTCAGACCTGCTTCACTCCCCAAGCCAGCGCTAGGTGAAGCTGGCCTTGGCAATGGCAGTCTGTCTTGCAGAGTACAACCAGGTGACGTGGTCCAGCCAAACGGGACAACAGTGACCCGCCTTTCCCCCAACACATTGGACATGCTCTCGAGGTTGCTGCAGCATTCCCATTCTTTATTCAGGTAATTACTGGTAGGTCTTGAAGTGCCAAGTGTCGTTCCGGATGACAAGTAATATATCCACTCTGTGGGACTCAGTAAGGCTCTCAATCTACAGATATCTGTCTTTCCAGTAATCCCAGTTTATCACTCAACTTTGCTTCCATTTCCTGTGTAGCTGCCTATTATTCTAAATGGTCTTAAATTAACTAACAGGTGCTGGGATGGGAGGATGCATGATTTGCAGCATAAAAAATTCACTTTGTAAAAAGGTGTGAAGAATTTAGAGGTGAGATATGTGACATTATGACGTGCATCTGTCAGTAAGGGATCATCAGCTTTCAGGGCTGACCACACAAGTTTGGTCATTTTGCATGTACTGTGCGGTCCCAACAAATGAGGCTAGCTTTGTTTCCTGTCATCCTCTTCACTTGCAGGTTTTACTAGAATGCTCTCTGAAAGACAAATTATCCAAAACATTTCTCTCTACACCAGTCCTAATACTCACCCTTTCCATACAGTCAAAGGCTTGATTTAAAGTCTTTGAGTACGGGAAAATCAACCATTTCCCTAAATAAGTTTCTTCAGTAGTTAACTAACACTACAACCATGCACATGCTTCATATCCAGTATCAATTTGACCAGCTTTAGCTTTCAAACATTGGGCCTTTTGTGCCAGAGTTGTAACCTGTCACATAATATATAGGTTAAGGTACACACTGTATTGATTTTTAAAAGCTAAATTATATTTTTGTGGTTTGACTTTTAAATTAATCCCTTAGGAGATTTAGTATTTGCACTATATATATGGAGGTTGATACCTTATTAAAAAAGACAAAGGCTAAAAAAAGTTTTTATGGAAGACACATTTTTCTAGAGGAAAACTTCATGAATTTGAAATGTGATTAGGCTAGCACAGCTCTGGCTGTCAGAGGTCTCTATTCCAAAGAGGACTAGCAGTCAATATTGTTGCTGATTCTGCATTTATCTTGGATAATATATGGACCCAGCACTAAGGAATCTTAAACTTTTCCTTTTCCTTTTCCTTTTCCTTTTCCTTTTCCTTTTCCTTTTCCTTTTCCTTTTCCTTTTCCTTTTCCTTTTCCGT
>VXBL01007713.1:366264-426787 GCA_013400195.1 Aramus guarauna
TCTTCTTCTTCTTCTTCTTCTTCTTTTCTTTTTTTTTCCAGGGGAGTGTAATCAGCCTATTGCTGCAGTAAACTAACTCATGAGTTCACGTTATCCATAAACCAAGGAAGTCCAGAAGAGCACCAGATTCCCATACAAAGGATGCAACTTATGCATCCAACAGACAAAATTCACACACTTCCACCCTCCACATCTAATATGCATTCCCAGATCAGTATTTTTTTCCTCTTGAGGAAAGTAATCATATCTGTACCCAGGTCCTCTTCTGGAAAAACAGCTGGGCTGGGGACAACTGTATTTGAGACCATTCTGATCATGGAGCATGAACCAACCATGTTTCAAAAGTGCTTAATTCCTGTTGGTTTCTAGGTTATGAAAACAAGTTCTATCTGATGTTTAGGATACCTGTTAGAAAGAGACTCCAACCTTTTAGAATGACACTGCATCTTAATAGAAAGATTTCAGCTGATGTACTGTTCACCACAGAACTGTAGAAAGTTACATTTGAAAAGGAACTTCAAGTGTTCCCATCACTTTTCATATGAAATTCAGTGGCATGGTCTTCTTTACAGCAACAAAACATCATCCTGATAAGTTTATATGAGTAAAAGTTAAGTGTGATGCAATCCTTAAAAGTATATTCATGGAGAAAAGACTTCCAGCAAAAGACAGATAAAAATAAAAAGAAATCCAGTGATCGGAAACTGAAGGAAGAGCGTTTCAGGGCATAAATAAGATACATATTCTTGTCCATGAAAATAGCCATTGAAACCACCTACCCAAACAACTCTTCATCAGTTGAGATTTTCAAATAAAAAATAAAATGTATTTCTAATTTAGAGATGAAGCAGAAGATACTGTTCTAATGATGGAACCATCAAGTGCAACTGCTTGGCCTATCTTACGGAAAAGCCTAGACTACAGTATCCTAGTGGTTCCTCTGGGCTTTAAGATCTCTGGAAACATCATCAGTGCCTTGTGTTTACAGGGGTCTAGTCTTTGGCTTACCTCTTCTGTTTTTAATAGGCTGATTTTCAGCTTTTAGCCGCATGCAGCTTCTTTATGTCTATAATTTTTCTGTTTCCTCTTTCTTTCTGCGTACAGGGCATCATCAATGGAAAATTTTGCTCTTTTTTTAAAAATACTGATGCAGACAGAGAGCAAAATATGGTTCTATTTAGCCCACTGAGATGATGACATTTTCCTCTCACATAGCTTTCTCAGTAAGTGATGTTTCAACATCCTCTGTTGACAGAAGAGGGAAAACAAACTTTCAGAGAACCTGCCTCTCACTAGCTGAAAGATCCGCTCTGAAATCTGGGTTGGAAAGCTCACTATGGCTTCCTTGAGCTACGAAAGGACCGGTGGATGTGGGAGCGCTGAGTGACCGAGGGTGTGTGTTCTATGTTCAGAAAACATACAACATGATTGTGAATAGGGGGGTGGAGGTAGTGTCTTTATTAATGTCTGAATGGGTTAGACATTAAAAAGACTAAGGGTCGCTACTTGGGAGCTAGAACCTGCAGTAGCAGTGAAATCAAGAGTGTGGGCGCTGTAAATGGCAATCAAGAAGCACTTCTCAGCAAGACCTGTAATTTTTAGATGAATGTGGACTCGAGTTTTGCAGGCAAGCTCAAGAGAGGCCCTGTGTCCCAGTAGCTCAGCATCTTATTCCCTGTCTTGTGCCACCTTACATCTATTGTTCAAGACTCTGTAAAACATGTAAATTGTGATTCAAAGACATTTGACGTTTGGCTTTACATCCCAGCTACAAAGTAGCAATCTCCGTAATCTAAGGGGCTTTCACAAAAATAAAACCTTTCTCCTTTCTCCCCATCCACCTCCTCCATAGCAATTTCTCCACTAAAGATTCAAATAGTAAGCATGTGAGAGAAACAGCTTTCCTGACTGGGTGAGAATCGTGACATCCAAGTTTTGTTCTGTTTCTGTCAAAGTCTACAGCTTATCTAAACAGTCTGCAATTACCCCAGCTAACACCTCTTGGGAAGCTGGAGCTAAGGTTGCATATGTTGCCTGTAATTTAGGAACCTGATAAAAATATAGATAATGTCGCTTAAGTAAAATGAATCTGAATTGTAAGAAATGGGAGGTAAGATTACAGATAAAAATATGCTGGAAAGGACAGAAATGCAGAACTAGCAGGGAATGCAGAGTTCTCTGGAGTACACCTTTTAATATTGTGTATCTATGTGGGAGATCACAGCACCTATTAAATTTAATACATATTAAATCTTGTCATATCTTATATATCTGGGCAAATGTAGCATACCTTCATATTTTGCTGGCAGCTTACAACTCCCAGATTTCAGTTTATGTTACAGAAAGTATATAGTCAATTCCCAATGAAAAGCTGATTTAAAGGGTGCCACTGGGGATTGTAAGGAGATTAAATTGTTTTAATATTTTCAATACATGGAAGGCGGAATTTAAATGGGAAGCTGGGAATCTTTGTTCCTTACATGAAACATAAAGGTCAAGATTTTGCCATAGATACAAAAGTTGGAAGACAGTTTCTAGTTGTGTAATGTCCGTATGTCCTGGGTGGGTGCTTAAGACATCCTTAAATCACATATGATACAGATTGATGGCTCATCTTGTCAATGTACAGGGGGATTGCAAATCTATGTGATTTCATTATTATTATTATTATAAATGGAAGATGTGCAATGAGAAAAAAGCAGATTAAAGGTGGTTGAGATATTGAACTTTCTGGGGTTTTAGATTTTTAAGTTACCTCACTAAACTTCCCATTAAACCTACTTATTTTAATCTCTAGTCTTTCACCATTATTTTCCATTCTTTGGATATGAATAATATTTTTTAAAAAATTTAATTTAATTTAGATTGTTGGAGTGCTGTTTTTTCTAGCCGTATATAGCAGACTTTATCCACACTACTCGTGAGTTATCACAGTGTTTGTACAGGAGAGAAGGAGGAAAAAGGGAGCAAGAAAACATGGAGAGTTTCCCCCCAACTCTACTCACTCCCAAGATAAAGCAAATCACATTTTATACTATTTTACGCTTTATTTTTAGCACACTGTGTACCCCCTCAAAGCACCATTTCCTCTACTTCTGATAGGAACTGATCATGCAAAGAATAAACCCCACACTCATAGCTTACTGCTTGCACAGGGAGAGAGCACCTGTGACCCGAGAAGCTCAATTACAGGTGACAAAGCCTTCTGCATCTTTGGATTGATGACATTATCATGTAGGAAAATTGGATATACACAACTCCCAATCACCTCCTCAGTGTTTATCACTGCTTTGGTAAATTCCCCCACACCACTGAGAATTCAACATATGCTTTATCCAAGAAGGGAAGCTACAAAAAAATTTAAATATGTCATAGCTGGCTGGGCTGGGGTTCTTCAGGCTCATAAAAATCAGCAAGCAAAGTTCTTATGGCATCCATAGGCTTTTTTTCACCCTAGCTAATAAACTTTTAACAAACTAGTCAAAGGGACCAGTCACTGATGAGCTCATCAGAGAAAAATATTTTAAAATAGAGCTACAAAAGAAATTGGTGTAAATAATTAACATATTTTCCAAGAAAAATATCACTAAAATAAAAATATCACTAAATCAAAACTATTCATAAATTCATACTGAATTTAGCCAGAATACAGACATTTTTTTGGGAGGACAGGAAAAAAATAAATTGATAGTTTCCTGATAAACATTTTGATTTTTTCACAAAATGTTTTGTTTTGAAATTCATCTAAAGGTAGTAAGCTTAGGAATAAAAAACAATTCACAAAATTGAAATTAATTCTCAGCTTTGGTATTGAAGGAAAAAAGGCATCTTGCAAGAATTTTTTATTGTGCTGGGAGAAAACAATTGCTTTGTATTAGCCCAAAAAAAAAAAAAAAAAAATTTTGATATCAGTATTATCATCTCAGAATTCAAGCTGAAGAGTCACTTACTGATAAAGCGCTAATATGATACATTCAACAACCAGCATTCAGTAACCATAAAAAAGGTTGACATTGAACACGTGTGGACTTGGCTCAATTTGATCAGCAATTTCCCTGGCCCCTAACCCTCTGTTTCTGCAATTGAGAGGCAACAGGTAATTACCCGGGAGGTTATCCTTCAGTGCACGTCGTAGCTCCATCAGGCAGGGAGGGGAGAAAGACAACTAACCAAAAAGGACTGCCCCTTTTGTTAATTTTACTCTCTGGGGCCCTAGAAGAACCTGAAAACCCAGAGTCTGTGGAGAAAACCCATGGTCTTGGCAGATCTGGAATTTTCCAGCCCATGTTGCTTTTGAGTCATGACAAGCCAAAAAAAGTTTTTTAAAAAAAATTTTAAAGAAAATCTGTCTAAAATAATGCTTCAGTTTCTATATGAATCCAAAAATGCCTCATCTAATTTGTCTCAAATTTTCCAGAAAACTCCAGCTCTGACATGAGATCATATATATGAAATGTAAGACAGACTAGTTTGTAGTTTTGGCAAAGCTGGGAGGGAAGACAAATTGGATTGTCGTTTTAAAAAGAGAATTAGGGTCTCATCTTTGAATTATCACCTATTTAGGCAAGTCCTGCCACTCGTGACACTTCAATCATTAGAAATTATTAAGAAAGCAGTAAATATGTTACTGGGAACTACTTTGCACTGGCAAAGAGATCATAAAGCATGTAGGAGGAGGAGGAGACATAAGGAAAATAGGGATGTGTGGGGAGACCACAGAGAATAAAGAGGAAGGAGTTACAAAAACTTGTGAAGATGCTCTGTGCAAGGAAAAGCTGACAGGGAGCTCAGGGGACTGTGGTGCAGCAGGATTTTAAGGACCATAGGGGCCTGTAAAGTACAGAAGAGAAAGAACAAAGAGAAGTTGAGAGACTGGGGAGGTGAAGGACCTCCTGAGGAAAGAGAAAGAAATAAAAAGTAATTTTCTCAGAAAGGATGGAACAACTAGAGTCATCTCAGATCAGAGAGAAGGGAAAGCCAGTTTATGCCATTGCTGGAATAAAATATGTATAAAAAAATGGATTGGCTAATCACTTGAGTGGACCTGGGACACCCATCTTCCCAGCATGGGAACTCCATTACTGCACCACCCACCTTGCTGCCAGCTCCTTTGGCTCTGCAGGGAAACTACCAGCGCTCCCCTAGAATGCACCTATGCAGGCACTCTTCATGAGTAAAGTCAACACAAAAATTTAATTGTAAACCATGTTCTCAAAATGCCTTAGAAGCGGCTTACACTGCTTGAAACATGCAAAAGGATCACACAGTTATGCTTTCAGCATACTGAAGGTCACCACCTTACAGAAATGAAATACTTCAAAATAAAATACGTAATGATAAGCTACAGCACCATGTAATAATCTGCAACAAAAAAATTCTGAGCTAGAAACACACCCCAACTCCTGTCTTAAACTCCTCTGAATGCCCTGGGATGATGGCTTTCATTACTTTTTGTCTTTATTTCATTTTTCCTTTGCAAAGAAGAAAATCTCTGTTACTCTTGGAAAGACACGGGAGGGAACCTGAGGTGTCACGCAGCTCACTGCCAGAAACACATCTGAAGGCAGCCCACTTGGCAGGAGCAAAAGGACTGGCTCTGCCTGCCAGCCGCATGTGTTTCCTGGGCTTTATTCTCCCTAGTGTTACCACATGTCACAAAGTACGTTACAAAGCATTAACAGGAACTGCAGGCTTCCCTCCCAAATAAAAACACAGAAAACAACGCTGCAATTAAGCATCCGTAACAAATTATGATCCCTGAAGACTGGTCGTTGCTCCTGAGTTAACACAATGCATTAAGACTTTTTACTTTTGCACTTTTTTTAGATGTGGGGGGGAGCAAGGAGGAGGTTTGGTTTATTTTTTCCCTAATCGCTCTGCCTTTTGAGGGGAGAGCCAGGACTACGGACATTTAGGTGATGTCATCTGCTAGACAGCAGCCATATGGAGAACATGAAATGGAAGTTTTCTACCCCACTCCTGGCAAACCTGTGGCAGATGCCACGTGACTGGGACCAGAGAGAAACACTCCACTGAGACACAACAGGCACGATCCCCATCCTTTAAAATGTGCAAAGGGGCCGCTGGCACAACCTGTGCAATCGATCTGTGGGCAGACGTTTTATCCCAGGAACTCTCTTTTAGCTCTCGTTTCCTTCAAGGGCTGGCGTCCGGAGAATGACTATGTTGGCTGAAAGGCAACAGAACACAGGACTGTAATAAACCTCCCGAGTCACCAAAGCAGGCAATCACATCATGTAATCCTTTTAAAATATTTACCAGCCCTGTCTTAAAATTTGTTCAGCTTCCAGTTTCCATTATTCCTACGGATGCTTTTCCTCACTCTCCCAATTCACAGCACACGTGTGCTCAGAGCCATTTGTTCTCATGCCAGGACGGTCACTCAGCTTATATTGCTCTTCTGTACCCCGTCCACTTGGCCCTGAATTATGGCTAGAGAACATGAGTATCTTCTTCCTGGTCTTCTCACGGCTGAGTTAAAAAAGACAAAGTGTCTTGGTCGCCACACCTAAGACAGGCTTTCTATTCACAGCCCCTCCAGGAGGCATCCTCTGCAATTTTACTTCCCATTTAGCCTTTGTTCTCACTGAATTCTTATGATATTAAAAGTTAAGCTCTGTTAGCAATGCCTCAATACACTGTAGGATGGCATTTGTTTTCTCCATGGTCACATCACACTGGCATCTCACAGCCAACCTGCAATCAAGTAAAACCCTCAGTTCTTACCTTGTTCTGAACAACCTTGCCCTCCTCTTTGTATGGACCAATGTTCACAACCATCTGCTTCTCCCTCTGTGAACCTTTTCTGTACTGATGATGTCCCCAGCTCTGTGCCATCAGCAAAAGCTGTTGTTGCTTTCTTACGTTTTGTACATTACCGAAACCATTAGATGAGACCCATCCCATCTCCATATGCATCTCTCATACTGCTCGTTTCCTGACAAAGTTTTCCTGGGAATCACTAGATTTTGCGTACATCATGGAAAGATGTTGTCTTACCAGAGAAACCAGCCCCCAAGAGACAATGGGAACTTGAACTACAGAACTTACAATGCAATACACAAACTTATTTTAATAATGAAATATGTTTCAAAAAATAAAAAGAAAACCTTCCTGGATAAAGCCTTTCTGAACTTCCACTCTGCAGAAAGGTAGGTCCTCCAAGCATTTTGTTATGCTAGTGTTAAGGCTATGTTTAGAAAAATACGCTACTTAAATATTTATTTCCATTCATTACTAAAATTCAAAATCAAGGTCACTTTTAGAACAGCCACATAAGACTCAGAGAGATTTAATTGTAAGACAAATGTTTTTATATTTATACAACAAATGATACAGGTGACAGTTTGCAGTTATCATTTCATAAGCAAAAACAATGGGAAAATGTAGGCTAGACTGCAAGTTTGCTAATCAAGCAAAACACTCCCTATCAATAATAATGATTTTGTAACAAGGAGTAATATGAGTTGGGATTATGATCCTATTCTCTGTAATAGTAGTTGAACTTTTAACTTGCTGGAGCAAATTGAGAAAAGAGCAAATGTATGCACCTGTAGCACCCCTCTTTCTTGCTCTAGTATGTAAAAATCATTGAATTAAGCTGGTTGTTCTCACATCGGCTTTTGTTCCTGGTTACCTCACTCTGGGTGGGAATGAGCCATGATTTCATCTTGAATTTAAAGTAATACAACAAAAACAATTACATGGAGCCATAGCCATGGAAGAAAAATTATGTAAAAATGTTTTCTGACTTTAAAAAAATTCATGGTTTTTAATCAAACTTTTCCAAACTGATTTTCAGAATAATCATGCTATGCAAAATACATCAAATCAGCTTCTGCAAAATAAAACCAAAATGTCCTTCAAATGGGCAGTTTGGTTTCTTTTGTTTTAATTTCCCAAGTTTTACTTTGTCTTTAGGAGACTATGTCAAAGTGAAAATGCTGTATAAATTATAGACATGATCTATGACGCAGAACAATATTTATAACATGCCTTTAAAGTTATGTAATGCTGAGAACAGAAATGCAATTAGAGAGCAGAGGAGAGGAGAGGAAGTTCTGCACTCTGCAGAGCGTGCTGTCTCATCTTTTAAACGATGCAACATGATGGAAACCAATAAAAGTTTCTGCAGAGGTGACTGGTTTCTCATATGATGTATTGATATGGGAGGGGTTCATCTCAAAGATGCATTTTTTCAAAATCAATTTTTCAAATTCATTTGGGGAAAACAATGACATTTTCATTTTCTTTGTAAGAAAAGTATGTGCTATCTTCCCCATATGTCCTCAGAAGAGTGCAGGCAAAAGAGGGCATTTGGAAGTTATTTTCTAGTTTGTACTAAATTATTTCACGTGTTTCAAAAATAAAAAGCCATGTTTATATGCATGGATATATTTTAGAGAGAGACAGATAGCTTCTCAGAAATGGGAACCCAAGGTGACAGTGGCATCAGAGACTTTCTTAGGATGTCAGCTGCACTAGAGAGGTCTTTTTTCTCCACTGACAGAATAGGGGTAATTAATTTCATGATTTCATTTTCAGAAGAGAGATTATTTTTATTTATTTGCTTTTCATATAGCAACTTAAATATTTATCTCTCACTAGTTCCCATCTGCCACATTCTGCTCCATGCAACTCTTTGTGACTGATCAGTACCAGAAATGTGCCAAGTATTCACCTGTCTAAAATGCCTGTAAGGATATCAGGTATCAGAATCATTAGCCCTTTTCAAAGCCTATCAAATATAACTTCAGTGTCATATCCCAAAAGTTCCTCGTCATAAAGCTGCCCATATGATATCTTTGCCTTCTAGTCCGATGCCACACAGCCACACAACCAGCACTGTACAGCAGTACCAGCAGCATTAATGACATTTCTCCTGAGAAATGTTAGCTTGCATCTATGAAGAGCTGTTGTTTGGCTAACTCATGCCACTATGCGTCTCTAGTATGATGTCCTAGATAACTTCTTAATGCTCTGCCACAGTGGTGGACCAGGAAAGGACTGATGGTAAGAGAGATGCTTGTGTGAGACAAAAGTCTGACAGCTAGGGAGAAGAGAGGCATTGAGTAAACCATGTAAATGAGTACCTTTACACTGCAAATCTTAATTTCGGTGGATGTGTTGATTTTTTACTGAAATAACTACTGACAGCCCACTCTGTTGATTTTTTTTGGAGTGTGTCCTCCAGATGATGCTGGTACAGGTGTCATGACAGATTGATCTCTGCCATGGGGAAGCTCCTTGTGCTGGTTTTGGCTGGGATAGAGTTAATTTTCGTCATAGTAGCTAGTATGGGGCTGTGGTTTGGATTTGTGCTGAAAACAGTGTTGATAATAGAGATGTTTTCATTATAGTTGAGCAGTGCTTACACAGAGCCAAGGCCTTTTCTGCTTCTCACACCACCCCACCAGTGAGCAGGCTGGGTGTGCACAAGGAGCTGGGAGGGGACGTAGCTTGGACAGCTGACCCCAACTGACCAAAGGGATATTCCATACCATATGATGTCATGCTCATAACATTCTGTGCTCTTCCAGGAGTCTGGATACAAGCCAGTGCCAACAAACTATAGGTACAGAAAGACAAGCCACGCCACATTTTACAGATCTGAGCTTACCCCACCATGCCGCAGCGGTTTTGAGTAACCATGGAGCAACAGACCCATCCCATGACTTGGAGTGTGAAGTCAGGGCTACTGCTGTCTTAGCCCTGCACCATTAAGTCTGCACTGGGAAAGAAAATGGTGTGCATAATATTTTTAACATTTCCTTTTTAAAAGCCTAGAACTGAGAAAAGAAAATAAAAACAAACATCCCTGGTTTTGAAAAACCGAGAAAAGCTGACACATCCTGCCCCCAAAGTACTCAGAAATGGCACTTTAAATTTTTGGGTTTAAGTTTTAAGAACAATATGTGAACAACTTAAAGAAAATAAGATTATTTTGAGGAATCTTCCATTTTCAGTAAAAACTCTCTTTTTTTTTTTCCAACAAAGCAAAGTTTAGATGGAATTTTTTTAGTTAGCTCTACCTGAAAGCAGATACATGTCATAGCTCTAAGACCAGCCACATGGGCTCGTTTTGCTAGGACTCCCGTAAAATACAAGCTCTTCTTTGACTTCACAGATATGAAAGGAAGCCAATGTCTTATGTTAGACTTGTTTTCCTCCTTTTGCTCTTCAGAACAAGTGAAGTGTTCTGAAATATGAGCTGAACTAGAGGCATGCACTCTCAGAAAATAGATAGAACATATACATGCTGTGGTTCCAGAATTGTAGGTCATTATATCTGGTAATACCTCTCAGAAAACTTCAAAACAAGAGTCAGAAATATTTTTTACCATACACTCCATTTTCTGCATTGCTCTGCTCCTGCTGAAAGAAATATGGATATTTGCGTAAAACCTGCTTTGGTCTTTATCTTGTTCTTCTAAGATGCACATGTCCTGCTGTTTAGTTCTCACTGGGATTCACAGATTTCTTCAGAGCAACCAATAGCAATGTGATAATCTTGGACTAGAGTCCTGACACTCGGGCAAAGATCAAAAAACTAAGAGGCCATCTTCTTGCAAGTACTCTGAGAAGTGTTAAAACTTGGAGGCAGAGGGAGGGCATACAGGTCAACTAGTGGGCTGCCTGTTCTGCCATCCTGCCAAATTTACATTTGTTAGTGTTGCAATAGGGACAGGCCAAACAGGGTGGGAGGCACTTGTGCCAGGTCCAGATGCAGAGGAAAAAACAGACTCTGCCTGACAAAGTTTATGCTACAAATGTCACTGGCATCCCTGAAATAGGATTAACAGGATTGTCTGTATCCACAGAAGAGAGTTGGGTTTTTTTCCCTAAAAATTATCTAGGGTGCCTGAGTTCGGTAAGCTACTTGAAGGGCATTATGGTGTCACCAGAGTAGTCCCTTTCATCTTAATGGACTACTCACGTGCTACACGCCACACATTTAAGATTGCTCCAAAATGGAGCCTAGAACATTACATTTCTGTGCTCCCCTTTGATCTCTGCTCCAGAACAGTGTGCCTGCACAGTGAAGTCACTTCTCTCTAACTGGGTAGTCTCTAACACATACAAAATGTTAAATAAAACATCATAACAGGCAATTAGCAGGCTGTGAAAAGAGAATGGCAGCAGGCCTGGTTCCACACGTGGTATATCAGGTGCCACTGCTTGCTCTACAGGAAGAACATTGAGGGAAATCAAAGGCAAGATGGTAAATATGTTTAAAATATACTTCCACTACAAAACTCATGTTTTGGGCTAACAACCCAATCAATGTAAAAAACAAAATCTGTTACATTAATTGCAACTATCCCACCAGGTTTGGTGGCATAGTGTTGTTGCAGCCCTATGCTCCTCGAGGAGTAACAAGGACCAAACAACAACAAAACTCATACAAAACTATTCTCAAGTCTTGCATTAGGGGAGAACGAAACAAGAATAGGATCTTATTCCTTTCCTACAGCAGCCCTTGCTAGCACTGTACGTAATATTTTCCTTCAGGTTATTTTCAAACTCTGAGTTCATTTAGAGCTGGTTCCCAGATGACCCCCCTAAAAACAGGAGAAAAAGCTGGAGTCCTCTGTCTACAGGGCAGGTGCAGCACCAGCAGATGTAGCATGAGTTTCTCCAGATACTCACAGAGCACATACGTGGAAAAGGGACCTTGTTCACACAACACGCAATTACACTGTGGAACTCATTGCTCCAGGAAATTGGCACAGCTTAAAACCTAACAGCAATAAAAAAGGACCGAATATTTATATGTCTCTCAAGAACATCCACAGTTGTCACAGGCAACAATAGCAAACATTTTACACTTGAAGGCTTATGCCACTTCCTAACTCCTGGAGATCTGAATGGCACTGGACAACAAGGTCAAATTAGCCTCTTGTCTTTTCTTACCTGTTCTACCACAGGATTCTCAAGTCTTCCTCTGAAGACTTTGTTCTAGATCACATGGGATCTGAACACTGGACTGGATGGGCAACAGCCCAACAAGGCCATCAGTTCCCACTTATCTATATCACAGAAGAAGGAAGAGGGGAATTCAGTTGCCCAGTGTTTTTCCTTCTTCACCCCTTTCTGCTGAGATTTCTAACAGTTGTCATGTACTTTAGCGCCTTTCATCCACAAAACTCTCTGTAGAGGTTCTGTCCAATTATCACCAACCTAGAAAGGGATGGCAAAAGAGCTGGAGTGACTTTTGCTAAGTGTCATACAGCAACTGAGCATAAGAATCAAGAAGAAAACCCCCCAATATGTTTCTAGACCTTCATAGCTTTGCTGGTATTTCCTAGTTGAGTTGCATGCATCATGACTCTGCCCACTGTAGGCTGGCATCCAGCCTGCTGCTTCCTTCTAATCAGACTCCAGCTTCTCACATTGAGATTGTGGTGGGCTCTGCTTTGAAATAAGATGCCTGAAAATGGTTGACACCTGTAGTCCTCTGGCTCTCGGGAAAATTTGTTAACCTTCAAGAAAAGTCTTGGAGAGGAGGGACTTTCAAGTTTTACAAGATGGTGAAGTTCTCTTTGGTTCCTTTAAAAAGCATTAGCAAAGGTCAGATTAACAAGTCAACACTGAAACTAGATACAACCAAGACTCCCAAAATTGATGCAGAAAAGAAAAGAGGTGGGTGGGGACTGGGTGTGGGGGAGAAAGCCCACAACACAACATTGGCTCTGATCCTTTCCCCCTTGTTGGGCCCGGGGCACACTTGATAAGGTGAAGGGAAATTGTAAAATTAGACCTGGCAACCTACACAGAGAGGCCCAGTGCAAGGCCCTTGGCCTGAGGCAAGCTGAGAAAGTTGAGGAATTGTGGGGGAAAGGGGACTTGGCAGGCTAACTTCCTGTGGCTGCATCCAGGGCTAATTAGTTTTCAGTGTTCTGTATGTGTTTGAATGGAAACGAGCCAGCACTGAGAGGCACGGGGTGAGGAAATCAAAAACACATGCACCGAGAAGGAAGAAGGGGAAAAAAAAAAACTAAAAACCTGTCCTTTTTAGCTACATTTTCTTTTTCAGGAGGAGATCTCATCATTTTGTTCCATGAGCACTAAATCACCCCGGCTCCCCTGTCTATCACATCTCACATCTGCTTCAGAACTCATTAAACATCAAAAGGCCTGCCCTATCAGTTCTGCTTAGTTAGAAGTCTGAGTTACTAGAGTCCTAACCAGGGAAGATTTTGTATGTTTTTAATAATAGCTTAAGGAACTTCTTAGCACCCCATAAATTACTTAATGCAACAAACTCTTCCTGTGGACCAGCAAATGTTTTACAGAGGAGCTGAATGCTGCCTTAACATGCTTGTGGTCAGTCCAGAGTTACATAGCAACCTGCTTAAATGAAACTTTAATCCATGTTTCAGTTTAGGAATTGTTTTCTCATGTATCCTCTCCTACTGCTAGCCCACTCTCATTTTTACTGCCGCTCTAATTTTATATAACTACATTATAACTTGTATTTCCGTAGGATTTTGATCCTCAAGAATGCCAAGGCAATTATTAAAACAGCGATCATAACAGTGCAGCACCAATGAAATCTGCCTACTTCTGCCGTACCATTTCCCCTACTTCAAATACACATGTACAGTGCCCTCCACTACTGCATGTGCCAGACAAATGGTTCATGAAAATAATTTATATACAGGAAACACAATGAACACAGTAAAGGCTCCAGTGGGCGTTTGTTATTAAGAGTACCACAGGCGCTCTTTAGAATGAACTGAGCCTAAGCTGAGTGCAATTTCTGAGTGCTTGTTATTCAGACAAAATCAAGTCAATTTTCATCAGGACACTCACAAACTTTTGTCTTTAGTCAAGTTTTTTCTGCCTAAAGTTTCTGTCTGCAGCTGTTTTATCACTAGAGCAGTCCTGTCCTTATAGAGTCAGAAAGCATGGGATTTGCACTTTTCCTCATGCTCAGGAATTACTAAGTCACTTTTGCTCACACTTTTAAAAAAATATGACCTGTGGTCAGACTTGAAAATGTGAGTCCTATAGGTGAGAACTTCAGATGGTGACAGGCAAATCAAAGAGAGGCTTTGAACTAAAAAAAAAAGTAATCTGCAGCTCTAGCATTAGCAGTCATCCCCACTTGACTGATACTGATAAGCTTTGTCTTTTACTTGTAACTGTTCCTTCTTCCACCAGAAGTTGGGGGCATATCTACACTTCAGACAGGCTGAGGTTCAGCACCATCCTTGATTCCTCAGGACTGCGCTGATTCTTGGTAGAGCCCTAAAACTCAGAATCTCTTCCCTCTCAGTTCTAGGGGTAAGAGATCCACATCTCACAGTTTAAAAAAAAAAAAAAAAACAGGAGAAAAAAGTCAGAAAAAGAACTACTAAAGAATGGTGGTCAACAGTAGTGAAAACCACAGTTGTATGTAAATGTTTCTTTTTATTTTCATTTACCAGTAGTGACATTCTAGGCTAAAAGGTATATCAAAATCTCTTTTCCAAAAATTATAAATCAACAATTTTTTTTTTTTAAATGTCATCATAAAAAAAAGGAAATAAAAAAATAAATAGCATGACTCTCAAGCCATGGAGCACGAGAAAAGATGTGTGTTAGCACATCCATTATAAAGGCCATATGCCTCCACTTGCTATTTAACACTCACCTTGGTGCAGTTAAGACAGCCTTGGACATCAGAGGTGCTACTAGACTAGGAGTCAAGGAAAAATGAAGTCAATGGCAAGTTACTAACCCTTTTCTAGCATTGCTATTGCTTGCCAATGAGCTGTGGATAGTGCTTACCAAGGGAGACTTCCCTTCCCAACCACAGCGTGTCTGGTTCTTTGCATTTTAGTGGAGGACAGTCCTGCAGAACAGCGAGGGCTCCTGCACCTGTGATGGGTGCAGGAGAGCCTCTAAGGGAGCACACGCTCCCTATGTTCACTTCTCCTTCACACAGAGGGTTCCCAGTGCTCTCTGACCAGATCAGATTTAAGGGAAAAGTACGAAGTTTATTCCGACATGATGCACCATTAGGGAAGAAGTTCCTCAGTACAGGAACAGTATGAGGAAATTAAGTCCATAGGGGATACCTAGTCATTTAGCTCCATTTCAGGATCTGTGTGATGCTCCCTTCAATGGCATTGCTGATAGGACAATTTCACAGCTGTCAGAGATGCCAGCTGAAGTCCTAGGTGATCCACGGCCTATGTTCATTGCTTCTTTAAAAAGGGACCTTTATCTGAGATAAGCTTCCCATAAGAAACCCCCAAGTCACCAGAGGTGCTGTTCAGTATATCTGTGCCTCTGGAGACTGTCACCTTGACAGTCACCTGAGAAGTCACCTGAGACCCGTCACCTTGAGAAGTAATGTAATTAAGACATCAGTTAATAAGAGCACATCAGTGAAATGCAATCAGTTATAGTATTAGTCTCTCTTATACTATCTGCTTAAGGTATGAAGCACCAAGATAATAAACAAACTTCGTACAACGCAAGGCTGACACCTCCTACAAAGTATGACGTTGGAGCTTAAATATAGTCCTTGAGAGTTCATGTATGTTTAAGCACCGAGATGTTCAATGACATATGACTCCAAAACTATTTACTACACAAATACTTAGATGATAGAGAGGAATCCAGCTTAATAAAGTCTCTAAATAGAGACTAAGCACATCAGGAAACGATGACAACTTGAAGGTAATTATGTTTAGACTGAAAAATGACTCATCCACAGCTCATTGTGTTTGGGAACCCACATCAGACCATAAATATTCCAGATCACTGAAAGACTATGAATACCACTAAAATGAAAAGTACCTAGAAGGTATCGTTGCATGGGTAAGACTTTCAAACAGGTATGCTGTGTACTCCGGATCTGAAGACAACTATGCTCAGCCCTCAGCTGATGTTCTCCGATAAAGCGTTCAACAGCTGTAGTCTTCCTCCTGTAACTGTTGTTTTTCTCTGTATTCAAGATTTGTATCCTGCATCAGTTTAAATTAAGCACCCCTACAGAGGAAATGACAGGTTCTGAGTGAAAGAAGCTCTAGGGAGTGTGTGTGCTTTCCCACTCTTTGATTTCCCCCCTCATGTGGAGTTCACACTGCCTTGGGATGATATTTACTCTTAACTCAGAGTCAAAGAACATATTTGCTTTCTGTTTTTCATTAAATACAGAGGGTTTCACAAAAGAGGCCATTTTTCATAAAAAAAATTGTTTTCAAGTGAAAAATATCTACCAGCTCTACTCCTGACTCTAAACAATTCCTGGCCTAGGAGCACATTACTGTGACTTTACAGTTCATAGAGTGTGACTCAAGAAATGAGAAAAATGTTTTCAAGAAGTTACCATGAATTTAAAAAAAAAAACCAAACCAAACCCCAAGTATTTATATCATAGCTAACAGTCCAGCTGGTAGCCTGCATGACATCTGAGACAGCCATAGCATTTACTAGCATCAATCTTGCTCCTTTTTTTGATGACGGGCTTTACATTTGCTTTCACTCAGCCTCTTGCTTCCTCCTTAATTTTCTATCACTTTAAAATAATTGTCAGTAGCATGATATCGGCTGTAGTGTTTTTGTCCTTCTTCTGCCTTCCTCATTTTCCTGCGCTTAAAGATGTCCTAGGATAACGACAACTGCCTAGGTTGAAGGAGGCAACTGAACAGAAGGTACTTCAGAGGTGTCAGGGTCACAAATTGAAGGTGCTCGATGCACTGTGGCTAACGTACCAAACACAACACAAGGGCTTGCTCTACGTTAATGCTTGAAGGGGTGAAGTATGTCTTACTTGGGTTCTAAAAACTTTCATAAAACATTCTTCATGTGTGCTCAAATTCTTTGTGGCTTCATCAAAGCAAAATCTCGCTTCTGTTCAAGCAGGCAATTTTCTTTTCTTTTCTTTTTTTTTTCCTTCTTTCTTTCCACCAGTCTTCCTGTGTATCTTTTTTCTAAAATGACATAAATCCCTCCCTCATCACACCAGTGCATACAGCATATTTGGAGGCATCTTATATAAACAAAATAAAATGGAGTTTATTAGCAGAGATTAGGTCAACTGATCTGATCCCTACATAGTGGTGTAGTTTTGCACCTATGGAAGACAACAGCAAAAACTCCTTTTTAGCTTCAGACTAAAGCATTGCCAATCATAGAATTCAGAAACCATGACTTAAATGCAAGAAAGATGTTAGACTCACTTAAAAGTCATGAAATACCCTTTAAAATAATAAATTGTAATATTTCTAATGTCTTTCTACATTTTCAGCCTTCACATTTGGCCCTCTTAAGATACAAATACGCTGTTCTTATGGACAAAGGATGAGGTACACAATCCCTTCTGTAAAACAGATAAACCAAAATATTACCTATCACAAGATGCACAGGTAAGTAGTATGAATTAGCAGCATGAAATGAGGTGAAAAGGCACAGTGGAAGACCAGTCTGATTTTAGAAAAACACCAATGCTCCCTTTTTCCAAGTTCTGAGACAGAATATAAGGTAACAAAAATAAAAAGACATCTGCACTCAGAAGACTTGATAACGCATTCCCTGTTGGCTGGACACTGTGAGCTGGCTACTTCATGCCAGTAACACAGCCAAAGAAGGCATCATTGCCCAGGAAGAGAGGCGAGCTGAAGTCATTAGGGATACACTAACAATACAACCACTGAGCTAATAACTGTGCATCATGATTTCTCTAGAGAGCTAAGCAGAAAATAAAGCTGCTGCCTCCTCTGATGGAGTATATCCAAGGAATGCAGAAGCAATGCTGTTTGACATCTCTAGAGTGAGTCCTCCCAGTAAGCAAGACACTGGATATAGAAAGCAGGTGTGATTTTTTTAGCATCTCTGCAACATCTGCCCATCTAAATATCTAAGCATTGGTAGTATGAACATCATCATGATATATGAAAGTCCCAGAGTTGTTATCCCAACAACATAAAGCCACAGTTCAGATGAGGGAATTTGTAATGTTATTTCTTCTCATTTTCCATTCTCCTTTTTGCCTTCATTTGTTGTTGTTGTTACAACCTTCAGAGAACACAGGAGTTTCTACATTTTATTCACAGAATGCCAAGGTTCCATCTCCACTGGAAAGCAAGCCAGTCGCTGGGAAAATTTCATCTGCTCTCATGCCATTGCTTTCAAGTCTGACAGTTTCATAACACTTCCTGTAAAATAATATAGAACTACACGCCTTATCATTTTATCCCTGAAAGCATATAATTTCACCTTTGTTTATCACTTAATTTGTTTCTTCATCTATGTATTATTGCTTTTCAAACTATTTGGCAGCATACACTGTCACTCAACTGGAAAGAATGACAGTTTTAGCAAAGAGCTGAAAGGTATGGAAGATCCTATTCTGCATGAACTCTGAGGTTCGGTTTTCTCTGGACCGAAGCTATTATAAATTTCCTGCAAATCAGCAGCACTTGGTTTTGACAAGGCTAAGGTCTTCTGCAGCATGATTTTTTTTGTAATAATAACTCTTACACTCAGATATGTTCACTTCAGCTTTGCAGACTATAGAGTGTTTGACTCCTGAATTCTGTTCTTGACTATTAGTAGTTCTTTCTCTGAATGTGTTAATTAAATCTCTGCCTTTCCTCCCACAGAATAAGCACACTGCATTTCCATTTTCCTGTCTAGAAAATTACACTAATAAAACAAGAAATAAAAAAATAACATTAAAAGTTACCCATTATTTGAAATCATCTATATTCCTGGGCAGCCATCCTTCCAAAGGCTAGACTTTCTGAGATCTCATTCAGTAATTCATGCTCCCTGAATGGTTTGCCCTTCGTCCTTCCTTTCCCTTTGAAAAACAGATTTTAAAGAAACTAGGTTAACTACTAACTCATTCTTCTACCTTTGCTGCTCTTCTTCTCTCCCTTTGAGTCTCAGGTAACTCTTGCTTTGACGCTCTCTATCCCAACATTTTCATTTATGGATCAGTTGCATTTCAAACCTTCCATCTCAGAACAGCCCCTCATTAAATATGCTGCCTGCTTCTTGTTCTCTGAAAATGCTTTTTTCATAAAGGAATGCTAGCTCTTTGTGCTGTAATTACAATGGGTCTGCAAGAGGAGGCTCTGGGGAAAGGCAAACTCTGTGAGGATGTCTTCATGGTGACTTCTTAGGAGGGCTATGGGAAAGACACAGCTCTCCCAGGAAGGAAAATGGTTCCTCTCCCAAAGCACATGAATCCTCTGGGATATACTGAAGGCAAGGCCATCTGTGGAAAAGCTCTGAATTTCCCTGCTCCCACACATTTAACACTAGCAGGAGGGTGTAAAAGTGAAGACACTGATGGGAAGAACTAGTTTTTTGTCAGCTTCACTACACCCATTCAGAAAAGGACAATATGAATGCACACAGTTGCCCTTCCTCTTCCACTGAAGATCCCAGTTTTTAGTGCTTGTTCTCACATCTGCTAGAATCAAAATTGCACTGCCCCAATTCCACTCTACTGTGGTGTTATTCCTATAAATTCCTATGGAAATCAAGTGGAGCCAACTTGAGTAAAAAGTAAGTGAACAATGAACATGGGATTGAGAGTTTGGTCCTACATTTTCTAATCTTTCATCCTCTCTATTTTTTTTTCTTAAATTTTTTCTTTTCTTTCTTTTACTTCTTCACTACACTAGTGAACTCAATAATTTGTTCCATGTCTTCTGTCTCCTGGGTCTTGGTGCCAAACTACGCTCTGCCTCTCTCATCCTCTCCAGCCCTCTCAGATGGTAAAGCAGATACCAGACAGTGTCTTCACTGACTAGACTCCCTCCCTTCTGAACAATGAAGTTATTTTTCCCATTTAGTTTAGGAAATTATTTTGTCCTTCTTTGACTAACGAGAATTTCTGACGGTTATCAGCATACATAAAGCTTACGCTCCTCCCTAAACTTGGCATTTTGTGGCATTTGCTCGTTTGAGAACATTTTGTTCTTATTCTCTTCTGCCTTGGTGGTTAGCAACAAATGCACATTTACATTTGTTTGTTCCCTTTTCTTCTGTCCTCACTTAAAAAATGAATTGGTACACTTTTCATTGCTGAGTTGTAGCCAGCTAAAACTGCCTCTTTACCCTCTCTCTTCTGTTCTGTATAGCTTGTATGCCTCATGCTCTCCTTCCAGTTTTAGGCATCACTATATTAAATTTCAAGGTTTGTTTACTGGCTTACAATATACATCCATTAGCACAGCCTTATCCTCAGAACTACCTATCTGATTCACAAGCTCCTTGTACATTAGTACATTCAGATGTTCCTATTTTTAATATTTAAAATAACTCCATCTTTCAGCTTTTGTTTACCTTCTGATGTTAGGAGAACCCAACAGACTATTTGTTTTAAGCAAAAACTTGTGCTTCTTATCAGGTTTAGACATACATTGGAAGAGCAAACTCATCCATCATGAATCATTTACACCTGTACATGTCACCAACTCATGATCATTCACGGCGTTTTGGTAACACGTGTACATAATGCCAAAATGAGATCATCTCTTACATGTTGTTTCCACACATGTGAAGTTCCTACATGTGAAAAAAAAAATGCAACTATTAATTACAATTGTGATTTTGCAAAATTGAACAGAGGAATTAACACTAGCCTGACAATCAGACCCAAATCTTCTCTTCAAATCATCGCTGACAGGAATATTTTGCTGAAATCCCTAAAGTCAAAGCTCAGCTATACAAATAAATACTGTAGCAGATCCTGACAGGAAGACGTTCAGCCCAATCTTTTCCAGATGGCAGTGATGGATGGCTGTGTGCTTCTATTTATTTGGTTTCCCAGGCAATGGTGTCCTGCTTTCACTGGTCATCACTTGAAGTGCTTTGGCTTACAGACCGGCACAACGGTTGTGTACACTGCCAGACAGGTATTCTGGTGGGCTTACTCGTTGCTTGGATGTCATGACTGCAAAAAAAAGAAGCTAAATTTTACCACTTTGCTGGGATTACCTTTTCTAAAAACTGCATGTCTTAAATTTGTGACAAACTCTTGGCACGGGACTCAAGGAGCTCCCAGGTAAAGCAGAGAACAATCATACGTAACTTGCTGATTGCTGAGATATGCCAGTTCTGAAAACAATAGTGACCTAAAAGGAAGAGAGAGAGAGAGAGGAAAGGCATCCAAATCCCAAGCCACACTGACTGAAAATGTGGCTGTCACTATTGTTCTGTTCTGTAAAACACATGGTACTTTACGTAGGGCTATAAAACAAACATACATGGATCAGGGACTTATGTTATAGAATAACGTGTGGGGAAGAGTGGAGCTGGGATACAAAAGCTTCTGAATCCAGACCATTCATTTTGCCTGGCCATGCTTGAATAGTGAACCAAAGTTATTAGCAACAAACACGTTTGGTGGCCTAGGTAAAATGATCCATTGCCTCCAGATGATGTTCATTTTGCAGGCATCCACACAAGGGAGTAAAATGAGAACTGCTTGCTGCAGGGATATGAGTTGCGTGGTGCTAGCACATTGTAAGCAATTTGGGGAAGAGGCTGTATTTTCATGTGTTCACATAACATCAAGCATAACCACGCCATATTGATGACTGGGGCTTTTGATGCTGCTGCTAACATAGCAATGGATAAATGCAAATTCTTGATACAAGAACTTCCTGGTGAAACTAGGTGACAGCTGAAATGTGGAGACACCCAGGACTGAACACATAATGGGAACAGATACAAAGAAATACACGCCCTTCCCATGGTCTCAAGTCGCAAACTTACTTATGCAGTCATTTTTAGGAAGGCAATACAGCCAATACAGTGCAATTTTGATAAAGCCTCCGTCTAAATGAAAGCACACACATTAACATCAGTAAGTGGACAGATGAGGGAAAGGTTTCTTAAAAAAAAGCTTTATCTGGAATCCAAAGACAGCAGGAAGTGAATGAAATTGGTTGAGGCTGTGGGGATGTGGTCACGCTTCTCTGTGTAGACGAACAGATGGGCAGCAGAGTTCGGCATGTGCTGGCTTGGACAGCTGGGACTCAGGGAAGCCATGGAAAGGGAATGATAAGAGTAGGAGAAAATGAAGGCAGACTGAGGATTTCAGCAGAGGCTGAGTTGCAACATCAGTGTGCTCAGGCACAAGTCTTGCAAAAAAACAGTCACTACCTACTAAATTAGAGATTGATGGTTACCTGCCAGGTTGAACCATACTATTCAACAAACAGAAAAATGAAGTTACAAAAACACTAGTAGCCATTGCAATGATAGATAATCTGAAGTCAGAAATAAACTAGTGTGCCTGGGTTTTATGCTGCCTACATTAATTAGGCCCTCCTGTGGATGCACACTATGGTTCTGCCTTTAATTACATGCCTATATGACACTTTTTCTTTAAAAGTTTCACCTTCATGCTGAAAAATTAGAACCACAAAAATATGGCACACTAGTGGCACGTGTATGGCTCACCAATAGGATAAGAGATTTTTTCAACCAATGCAGCTCTAAGTTGTGTTCGCAAATACCTGCCAGCAATATTAGATTGTCAACTTTTTTAATCCTACATATAGAGATTAAGCCCTCTTACAGTATTATTCACAGGTAAGTGAATAAAAAAAGGAATTCATTATTCTCAGTTTTCAAACTAGAGCCTGGAAAGGAATGAAGACTCTTCCTTTTCTTTCCAGTTTTGGCCCTTTTAACCCATCCTACTATGTGTCTCTGTCCTGCTTCTTTCTCACCTTGGTCCTGCTTTCCTCATCCAGCTGCTCACAGCTGCCCGCCTCAGAAAACTTACCTTAGCCACACACCGCAACAGAGCAAAATGTAGCCTCAGACTTTCAGCCAGCCCGTTCTGATTCCATCACGTGCCAAGTTGCAGTCTCCTGCCCAGATACACCCGGTCCCTGCCAGAGCTCCAGCTTGCCAGCAATGGTCGAGCTGTCTGGGGAGACACCATAGCTAAGGAAAGTGAAGATTTCTAAACAGATCGCAGCACTAATTTATTTTATACAAACTCTTGGCAATAAATTAATTGCTCGCACACAATATGCTGCTGAGTTCCAGATCATTTTCCTAGCCTCTCAGCACCAACACAACAGCTGCAGTTGGCCCGAAGAAACTGAGGAGTGAGGTGAAGACACAAGCAGCAGCAGCAAGATCCCAGTTATTTGCCAAAAGTGACATTTTCATACAAGAATAAAACTGAAATAAGCATAGGCAAGTTTCTTTGTTTATGATGAGAATTTGAAAAATGATCCCAGTGACTTTAATTCACTCTTCCTGTAGATTCTGAGGAGAAAACTACCTCAGCTTTCAGGATTGTGCTCAAAGCCCACCGCAAAGGAGAATAAGCAATCCCACATGCCAAAGGAGATAAACAGGTAGGCACATAGATGTTATGGCTGAAGGTGAAAACTAGGAGGTTATCTTAACTTCCAGTGCAATACAAGGCACAGAAATCCTATCTAAATCTCAAAAACTTCTTACTTAGCTGGAGGACATCTCACAGGCAAACAGTCAGTCATAATGTAAATTTACTCAATCACTTCAAGTAAAGAGGAATACACTGCATTTGCTGATGGGATTTTTCCAGCAACTCTGTGGCTGAACTTGATTTTCTGTGTGAATTTGTCTATCTCACAACGTGTAAATTTGTAGGCTCTTGGTCATTTCTGCCTTTGTCCAAGCTGTTTGATCAAAATCCTCTGTCTGTATAGATACAGACCATCATTGAGCTTTCATCTAACTTCCACTTGAGTTGCTCTCCCATTATGAAGGCTCCCTTTGAGGTCATATTTATAATTGTTTCTAAACCCTCATCATTTTTTCATCACCTTTTCGAAGTGTAGACAGCGGTAACCGGGCACATATCTAGTGCCAGATACATATCACCAACACTGTTTGCAGAGGAAATATGATATCTTTATTCAGTGTTGTCTGTTTATACACCCAGCGATTACCCAGCCATCACTCACTGGGCTCACTCAGCCATAGCACTGCACCAAAAGGTCATATTTAGTCATTCACCATAAGCTGGACTTTCTGAGTTACTGCTTCCCAACCGATAAGACTTCATCACACCAGGGCTACCTACTTTCTTTGTCCTACTAGTGTATAGCATTCCATTGAACTCCAAGCCAGTGAAAAAAAGGACTTTATTCCAGCAGGGCAGGAGTATGCTGTGTCAGCCTCATGCAGAACTTCACAATAAGAGCACTTTTGACAACTCACGCCTACAGCATGGCATTGTGTGGGATTTAAGAGATGTAGCCAGTTCCTTTTCAGACCATACATTTAAGTTGCATTTCCTGCTATCTAAGAAATATCTTCTGTGTGACAGCTGCACAGAATTCTGCAGGCTGCATCATTTACAAGCTAAGAGAGAGGGAAATTGGATATGACCCTAAAAGGAAGAAACCTAACAGGTAAGGAGGAGTCTAGGAGAGATCCCAGTATGGGTTATTTCTAGATACAGAATTCTATCTGAGCACTCAGCTACACTCAGAGAAAAATAAATTGATCACATTCCACTCAGTCATGCTATTCACTCACTATGGGTTATGTTTGTCATGGAAATTATGTTTATTCACCTGACTTTTGGCCCACTACAGATACAACACTTTTCACCACCTAAGGATTTCCACTTCTTTTGACATTCCAGCTGGGGACTGTGAAATTTCATTCAAAGAGCTCACCACAAAGGGCATGCTCTGTCAAAACAGGAGCAAAGGTATAAAGAAACTGCCTTCCAAATACCCTATTTAATCTTAGCATAAGGTGATGCAATTCATCTGTAGACAATGTGTTACTAGCTGATGTTAAGGCCAGCATGAGGTTTGACTGTCCTTTCTCAACCTATCTGAACAGGTTTGTAGGCACTGGCTGAAAATATATTGGGATTCTATGATGATGTTCTATTATTTCTGCCAATACTCTGTAGAAAAACAATTTTATTTCATTCAACTAGAGACATTTTAAGGGGAAAATATACAGGAGAAAAAAAAAAAAAAGGCAGCCAAATCCCTAGAGATTTAAATCAGCAGTTCCAGGAATGGAGATTCAAGTTCTCTCTATTTCAGAATTTATTGGACCAGAGAGGAGGGGCTCAAATTTGCACAAGTTTTGTGCAAAGGGACATAAACTTGGGGAACTCTATGCTGCTGACACTCTCAGCAGGGGCTGAAGACTGTTTCTGGCTGAAGTCCACACTGATTTACAATGTTCAGAATCCTATCAAGACAGCAACATATGTTATTCCTATTATCTTGCATTCTTTCCTTCCACTCAGTTGTGAAGTAATGGCTCCAACACCATATAGTCCAGTGCTAGGAGAGATGACAGCCACTAAGGGTTGTAATGATATTAATCTAACAGTGCAAAGGACTCTTTGCTGCAGACACGTTTTCCTGACCCGAACTGTGGATTTGACTTTTACCCATGTAAAGCCCAATTGCTTGAAGTTCTCTCCAAATGTCATGCTGCTGATTGTATGAAAACTGTGTTGCATATACTTAGACCCTTTTTAACTAGAAAACTAACAACACTTTTGACCAACCATTGAAGCCATTTTAGCTATGAGACAAGAGAATTGTACTGTGTTCACTACTACTATTCTAAAAATAAGTTAGGAGATTTTGTTCTGACTTTGAAAGAAGGAAATGAAGACACGAGCATCCTCCATTTTTATTTCTCCTGTTGAGAGGATCCCACTTCAAATAAACAATCAGACATTTGGTGGGCCAGAATGGGAGTCAAAGTGACTCCCATTGACTCCAAGTGACTGATTATGCAGATTAGCAGATGTGGCACTTGTCTGGTGCAGGTGAAGCCAAGGTTCAAGTCCCTGCTCCAATTAATACTTGATCACAGAAAGTGGCATTTGCCACATGAACTGCTGGATTTCCAGAAAAGACCCAACAGGTCTCTAGCCTGAGTTCTCACTGGGAATACATAAGGACTGCAAGTGTCAATCAGGCACTTTAAGTGGGGACTTTAAGCAGAGTTTCCCATAATGTAGTTGAATCACTTAGCCTACAGGTCTTCTGGAGAAGGTGAAGATACATCTCTCTTGTTTGCAGAACAAGTCTCTTTTGGAGACCTGTTCTCAGCTGAGTGTTTCTTTTAATCTAATCTAAAACTGTCCCATACTGAAAGCATAACATCTGTTTTCCATTAGAAGAGAAGAGAAGAGAAGAGAAGAGAAGAGAAGAGAAGAGAAGAGAAGAGAAGAGAAGAGAAGAGAAGAAAATGCTCTTGACTCACACCAAATGAGACCTGTAGCCTAAGAAAAAACTCGATGAGCACACACTAGCCATGTTCCCTGGAAATACATTGAATCTTGCAGGCAAAGTTCCTCTGTGAGCTCCTGCAAGGGAAGGTGCAGCTTCACATTGGCTCTAGACAGTGATCAATTTAGATAGAAAATTTTCCAGATAGAAAATGTTTTTCTCACAGGGGCTAGTTCAAGCAGAATTTAAGCACATAGGAAAGATACTTACAGAGCATTTTGTACAAAGAAAATTTTCATCTAACAATGAGCCAAATTTCTAATGATTCCTACAGTATTTTGAGCTTAATAGCTGTCATGGCCCTGACTGCACTAATAGGCTTTAGTTGCCCTGACCAGCCTTACCTCTAGACCTCTCCCATACACCCTGCCCATGGGCCCAGGAGCTTCCCACAAGTTCAGCTCTGGGCTAACTTCAGCCCTTGCTTGAGCTTTGTTGTAGGACTATTGTTCTGCAGATCAGTCACAACCTTGCCTGTGTCTGATCTTGAGCCCTATTGATTTGAACATTGACCAATGGACCTGTCTTGTCACTACAGACCTTCCCCACAATCACAGGACTCTGTCTGACCCTGCTTACTCTCACCAGACCCAACCTTGACTTGTGAATTGACTTCCCAGCTTGACGTTGTACTTGCTTCATTATCACAAGCTTGCCTCATGATCTGGAGTCTTGCTTGAACCTGGCCCTGGTCTGTTCTACTCACCTCATTTGCGTATGGTAGAACTAGACCTGGTCTGGTAAAGCCATTGCACTGCAAGACATGTTATTGTCCTCGGTTCCCAGGTCCCCATGCCTTAGGAAGCAGCTGGCCCTCACTGCTCCCTGGCAATCCTCAGCTACTAAGAAAAGAACTCCTTAAAGATGTGCTTCCCAAATTTTAGGTAAATTAATCCAACTGCCCCTGCACATACTGTTGAAAGACTCTTCATCATAAAGGCACATATTTACTACATCTCCCACCTTGACCTTCATCTCTCAATCAGGAAGTCGCAGCCTAGGTGACAGGAAATGCCAGCGTAGCTTTTTGTCAGGAGATTCTTTCTTTGTAATGATAAACACTGTAATACTTAAATATTATTACTGGAGCCTAGTACCTCCCACCAATATGAACAGACCATCCATATCGTATGGCTTCTTGTTATTACAGATGGTCTACAAAATCAGGAAGATGTATCTTAAAGTCACTTTGTACTTTTGAAGGCCTTCTTCAAAACTTTAATAATAATTAAAAAAATCAAAAAAATTACAGAGTCCCCTAAATATAAGACAATTTGTGGGATGGGGAAGAAAGAGTTTCAGAAAATACACTCTAAACTCCCACTCTATGTTAGTGTCTTGTTCTATACAGAATGCTTATAGGCTCCCCTCCCTGACAGAGAAGGGCAGGCATGACCCCTGCTTACAGCCAGCTTCCCAAGGAGGCATGCTTCCCAGCACCTCACATGGAGACAGACGAAGTTAAAAGTAGTAGGCTTGCTGTGCTGGAAGACCGGACAATCCTGACCTGGTTTATAACCTGAATATAGAGAAACACCATATTTTTTTGTCTTATGTACAAAGTTAAACATCCCCTTCCCAAAATACAAACACAGAGAAAATATTCACTGTCTTCCATTCCAAGTTGCCTTTTGTTTGGATAAATGCATTACTTACAATTTAAATGAAAGGTAAGACTATGAAATGCTTACCAAATCTGCCCCATTTTCCTGTCTTACCTTTGCTCCAGACAACTACTTCCAATGCTGCCTAGTCCTTGCTGCCTGAGATGGCCTTGTTTTGTGAACCAGCATCCTAGAACTAGCAGAAAGACCAGTGAATGTTTTCCACGTGCATGAGCAGCCCAGAATAGACTCCAAACAAAGCTGTAACATTTTGAGTCCATAAGAAAAAAAGATTTGGTAATTCTGGAAAGTGTTTCAAAGCAGAAGGATCTTGTCTACAGGGGGTGGATGTTCTAAATATGATGTGCCCCATATGATACTGGACACACAGAAAAATCTATACCTTCATTGTGTGTAGATACTGTGTTGATCAAAGCAATATTTCTTCACATACGGAAAGTATGAGAACTGTGATGGCCCCTGCCACCCCTTGAGAAGAATGCCCTAAAAATCTGAATGTAAAAAACAAATTATGTGAACAACCTAAACAGCTACTTGGTACGGAAAAAACCTTTCAGATAATACATTATGACAGTAGCTTCTAAATTTTATTATTTCTTAGAATGGTGACTGTAATAAAGATAAATATTTCCCCTTAAGCAGGGACACTAGGCAGGCAGAGGTAGACAAGGAGATCATGAGACAGCAAAAAAGCTACTGCCTACTTTCAAGCTTTCTGTAATATGATAATAACAAAAAGCTTTCCTGAAGTAAATGACAAGGAAGGAGGAGGTAACTTTGTCTATTGTCTCTCAGATACAGGGACACTAGATAAGAAGAGGAACTCATGAGGTATCCATGATTTCTAAATAAATGCATAAATAAAAGTATCCTGATAGATACCATAGCCCACCCTGAGTGTATCAATATGGTCTGCAATCTCTTTCCTCCCCATCCTAGGGCTTGGCTACCTATATCAAGACCAGCTCTGTAATGGCACAGCTCTGTAACCTTGGACCAGATGCCATGGAAAGAGTTGTAAGAAGCCTTGTCAGAGGCCTCCCACCTTTGCTCCAGAGCTGCATTGAGCCTTAGGACCTCACCTTTGGTCTTGCCTATGTCTGGCCTCGTACCACATTAATCCTGTGCCTGACTCAGTGACTTGACCTCCTGGCTTGGCCTTGCACCTACTCTGTCACCATGGACTTGTGTGGCCATCACTGGATTCTTAGCTGAGCACTGTCACCTTCACTGGACCTGTCCTGCTCACCTTGTTTGGGTGCTGTGGGACTGTGCTGCTTTGTTGGTGAGGTCCCAATCCCTGCCTGCCTTGCTGTCACCCTCAGCTCCTACCTCATCTTTCCTTGAAGGGTGAAACACTTTTGCTGAGACAGTATACAAAAACAGTCTCAATCCTTTGAAAAATCTAGTTGGTGAGATACAAATATTAGGTTTCCTACAGATAAGCATTATGACCAGAGTAAACTGTGACTAAAGAAAATGTCTGTCTTTGAGTTTACAGAAAATTATGTGCAAAGGAGTGCAGAGTTATTGCTTCATGCGGAAAGCAGGCCATGTAATGAACACTCCTGCTGGCTGAACTTCGTGTAGATGGCAGGCTTACTGCAACAGAAAGTGCCAGCCTAAAGCCAACAAAGTCCTTCTAAGGAATTCCTTAAGCAGACTAATTGTTCTACATGCACAAGATCCGAGTCATGGCATCACCCCGGCGGTACCACAGCACCACAGGCTCTGCTTTTTTTTCTTTTACAAGCTTGAGAAGTGGGCCCACGTGAACCTCATGAGGTTCAACAAGGCCAAGTGCAAGGTCCTGCATGTGGGTTGGGGCAACCCCTAGTAACAATACAGGCTGGGGATGAAGTGATTGAGAGCAGCCCTGTGGAGAAGGACTTGGGAGTGTTGCTGGATGAAAAGCTCGACATGAGCCGGCAATGTGCACCTGCAGCCCAGTAAGCCAACCATATCCTGGGCTGCATCAAAATCAGTGTGACCAACAGGTCAAGGGAAGTGATTCTGCCCCTCTACTCCGCTCTTGTGAGACCCCACCTGGAGTACTGCATCCAGCTCTGGGGGCCCCAGTACAAGAGAGACATGGAGCTGTTGGAGTGAGTCCAGAGGAGGGCCACAAAGCTGATCAGAGGGCTGGAGCACCTCTCCTATGAGGACAGGCTGAGAGAGTTGGGGTTGTTCAGGCAGGAGAAGAGAAGGCCCTGGGGAGACCTTACAGCAGCCTTCCGGTACCTAAAGGGGGCTTATAAGAAAGATGAGGACAAACTTTGTAGTAGGGCCTGTTGCAATAGGTTTTAAACTAAAGGATGGTAAATTTAGACTAGATATAAAGAATTTTTTTACAATGAGGGTGGTAAAACACTAGAACAGGTTGCTCAGAGAGGTGGTAGATGCCCATCTCTGGAAACATTCAAGGTCCAGTTGGATAGGGCTCTGAGCAACCTGATCTAGTTGAAGATGACCCTACTCATTGCAAGGGGCTTGGACTAAATGATCTTTGGATCCAACCCAAACTATTCTATGATTCTAAGATCAGCATCAAATGGATTCACAGAACAGTGGAGCAAGTACAAGAGGTTATATATATGAATGCATATAACTATGCATATACATACAAATGCAAACTAGCCCCAGCTAGAATCACATAGTCCTGTTGTGAAAATGCTAACAACCAAGACCAAATACAGTGCTGGCACACTGCGAAGACCACTGGTGTCATATAGCTGCAACCAACAACAAATGCAAATGATATGCTACACAGCTATAAATCACAGTTTATATGGTAAAGCAATACCAGGAGGTTGTTACAACTCAGTCACATCTGCACTGCTACTGGCTAAAGCACTGTCTGTGACATCCAAGGATCTGGGATTCCAGGAAATACAAAATTAGACTGAGAGATGACTCTGCCCACTAACACTTAGGCCATATGATAATAATGGTATAATAATAAACAACTCCCAATTAAGTATTGTAATACAAAATGGAAATTCTTATGCTTCCCTAAAAAAGTAAGTTACAGCACAAATGAGGCTATGTTTTGATCTGTTCATACCAGTGGAAATGTAGAGTAATTCCAGTGACTTCAGCAGAGCTCCAGAGGATTGACACAGCAGCACAGGTGACATCAGAAACTGGTCCTTTCCATCACTTTGTTTAAGGGAATATGTTTAACAGATTGCTGGAGAACGGTTTGAAAAGCCTCTTCATCTCAGGGCTTCTGAAATGCAGTTCCAGGTGTCCATCTTGCCTTAATCTAGGCACAGGTATCCTTTGCCTAGCTTGTGTACAGATTCCACCTGCTCTGAAGGAGCTTCTAGGAAAGTCCATGGATTGACTGTACTGGCTTCTTGATGTTGTTGAAGGACCCAAAGAATATATGGAAACAGCTGATCAGACAGAAAATACTAAGCATATCCATACTCCAGGAAAGCGTATATTTGAATGTATTTCAAAGTACAATAAATGTTGAAGATTTTTCCTTGGCAGTAACAGCTGAGTGAGCCCCAGCCAGGTATTTCTGAGGTCACTTCCATAAAGAAGGTGGACAAATGCCGGAATTAAGCTTTGAGTCTCAAAGCTGTTCTTAAAATGTAGAGTATGTAGAAGCTCACCCACAAAGTTAAGAAACACAGGAACCAGAAACTTGTAACAACAATGACCAGCTTGTGCAGGTAAAAACACTGTAGGGCTTGGATTAGGAATATGACACAGGACCCTCTCATGAAGCTGGGAACTCTGAGGCATATACAGAGTCTGAAACTTTTTTTCTGCCAGTCAGTGGTAAGTTTTATTTATTTATGGGTTTTTATATGTTAGAGAACTTGGAGTCTACTTCAGAATAGTATGTCCTCACAATCAGCTGCAGTTACCTCACTCTTCCAAGGACTTGTGTGTAATGGCAAGAAAGCTGAATGCTGTAATCTGATGATACGGAGTACAGGGACACTGCTACTGATTCTGCAAACTTCACCCTTCAACTCCAGCCACAATCAGAGCTAGATGGACATGCTTGCCTGACAGATGACTGTGGATACTTTATAGTAACTCCACAATTAATTCAGATACTGGATCACTCAGCTCTGGCTGAGCTACCATGGTCTGTGACTTATGCTAATATGCTAATATTATTCCAGAGACTAATTAATTTATCCCCACTGAAGACAAAATACAAATAATGTTAAGATCTTGTGGAATGAGTTTGCTGGTTCAATGGCAGGCAGAAAAGTGGTACAAAGGCAGCTGAGGGAAGCTTGAAGAAATCCCATATCTGAATAAATTTACCAGTACAAAATTCATTAATAGAAGCTAGACTGGGGGAAAAAAAGAAAAAAAGAAAAAAGAAAAAAAAAAAAGAACCAAAAACTCTCATAGTTAAACCTGTACAACTTTATTTAGAGGTCAAGTCCATAAAGTAAATGAAAAAGATATGCAGCCACTCACACTATGTGTGTGCTCAACTATAACAGCTAAATTTTATTCCTTGTAGTCTCTCATCAAATTCCTGGGCATTCCTCTTTAGTCAGAAAGAATAATAGACAGTTTTCAGGCTTCTTGCTCAGGAATATTCTGAATACATTTCACTTCCTTGTTCAAAACTTGACTTCACATCACCTCTTCTGCCCTACTGCCAGAGTTTGGGGATAATGTGGTAAGTACTTTCTTAAATGAAGGGTGAGCAGAAAGATTGGGCTTGGATGGGCTAAGTGAGCAAATGGCTGGGTTATAGTTCTCCAGAAATTGATCAGAACAATCCTCAACCATGTTTCTGAGTATAACATAATGCAACAAATCACCTTGGAGATTATAATTGCCACAGTGAAATCAAAATCTGATTGAACAAGGCCCAGTTTTCTAGATACCTGCAGCTAAGAAAGGGAGTTATTAGTATCTACGTTTGAGAGGCTATTCAGGAAGAGAAAGGAATCCGGAAGAACTGAGCATGCCAACTTACATGATAATTTGAAGTCAGATACCATTAGATGAAGGAGTACGTTCTGTTCTGGAGATGAGTTTTTCAAGGCAGAAATTTCCCCACAAACTTCTTCTGTCCTGACGGACTCTGCTTGGTTGTTCTTTGTCCAGATGCTGATGTTTTCCAGGTGAAAACACAGAGGTGATGCTATTTGCATATGAGGTAAAAAGATGTAGAGTTGAAACTTTGCTCATCCTGCTCATAGCTCCACACGCACTGTTTCAGTCTTGTTCAGTTGCATCAAACATGGCATTGGCAGAGAGAGCAAAAATTAGGAGGATGCAGGAAAAGTCACAGATTTCTTCAGTTTAAGGGCACCAGGCAGATGACTTTTGACCTTTCAGGAGTCACTTCAATATAAACTTCTTTCACCTTGCTTTTGTCAATAGTACAGCACCTGCTTTATAGGTACTTCATGAACATATGGTCACCTTCACCATTATCCCATGTAAAATACATTAGTATAAAAGCACAGGCAATGTCTGGGCCTCTTGCTTGGCTCCAAAACCATGCCTTACTTATGTGGACTTTGTTTCAAATCAGGAGTAGTCTGGGGTCTGGGACTGTTTTTGTTTTGTGTCTTGTTCAACACAGAGCACACTGAGACTGCTTAACACATAATAAAATAAATAATAACAACCCTAAATGAAGAGGAAGCCTTGAACTATGGAAAGAATAACAGCATTTTCAAAGGTGTCCTGACAATGTTTTACAGGTTTCAAGCAGCAGTTCAATGGCTCATGATCAAGGTCTGCTCTTTCAGACTCGGCATCTCTCACCCCAACACTTTGAAGTGCATCTGCACTGAAGAAAACATTTTGTTTGTTTGCTGCTAGTGCTTGTGGTCACAACAGCAGCATCCCCTTTCTGAGGACAAGGGCCCTTTGTCTCGCAGCACATTCTGCTGCAGTAAGCACAGGGGTGAGACCGCACCTCACCTTTTATCCCAATTTCACACGTTGGCTTCACAGCATTAATAAATTGGTTTCGTTTGCCACACATTTGGCAGGAGAATTTTCTAATAACATTTTTATCCCCTTCGAGAACATGAATCACTCACACGCTGAGTATAAAATTACTTCCCTCCCTCTCCTTATTAAAGGCACCGCACGTTAGCAGGGGTCAGGCACTCAGCCTTGCCAGTGGCAAAGTCAAAACCAAGGGCACGGCTGGGAGGCACGGTTGTAAAGCTCGCTGCTTTTCTTTCTTACGGACGGTGGATAACCTATTTAGCACACAGAATATATATGGTTTTCTCCAGCTGTCAATCCTACCTGGTTGGGGTACAGATTGAGAAAACATGTGAGATTTACCGCGCCGCTCACACGGCCGTTCCAAACAAGAAATCAATACAACGTGTGCAGCAGATGTCCGCCGCTGCCGCCCTCCCAGGGGCCACCAGACGTTCCCCTTACCGGCCCAGCACCGCCGCCTGGCCCCCGCCGGGGCAGCCCGGGCCGGGCCGGAGGGTTCCCGCCACCAGGGGGCGGCCGGCGGCAAACGGGACCGCGCTCCGCCGCCGGGGCAGCACCGGGAGCTGCCCGCCCCAGCCCCCTCCCTCCCCGCCAGAATGGGTCCCTTCCCCGCAACGGGCACGTCGGGCTGCACTGGCAGTGGGGCGGGGGATGGTGGTGTCAGTGACAAGCCGAAAATCACGGTATTCAGAAGTTTAAATCGGTCTGGGTTTGATTTCCGGGTTAAAAAGGAAAAAAAAAGCCGACATTTTTTCTTATTTTAAAAATCATTTTTATTTTTAAAGGGAGATCTTTGTTTGAAAACACACTTTATACAGCAAGCAGGTCATGCTACCAGAGCTGAGGAGCATTGTATTCTGAGTGCCACTTTGTTTTAAATGCACATCTCGGTCAAAATGCACCTCTTGAGAAGACAGGCAATCTGTCCTCAGATTACCTTTCTCCTAACTTCTTTGCAGAGATTCCCTGCGATGGATGAAGATGGAGGAAAGGCAAGTAAGAGAGATGGCAAGAACTAGCGTGGACAGGGAGATACAAACTAATCCCTGCTGCCAGGTGGGATCACCAGCAGAGGAGGCGACAGGAGAAGCATGCACATAACCTGACTGAATCCCGGGCATGGGTTTCTGTTGTTTCACAGAAATCTGAGGGATGCGCAGGAGAACCCCACTCACACCATGCCGGTTTTCTTCTCAAGATCTTGCAGGTTACATGCTGTGCTACGTAATGCAGTCAAGATTTAACTGCTCAGCGGCAGACCTTCAAGATCACAAGGAGCTTTTGCTGGCTTGAAAGGAATTTAGACGTCTTCAGATTTGGCAGCGACTTTGCCAGCATTTTGGCATATCCTTGAGAGATCTAGATGTTGGTTCTTGGGGGTGTGTTTTTTTCTTTTTAATGAAGCCTTTGTATTTCATTTCTGAGTTGTTCATAGGGATATTTGCATAGGAGTGTTACACAGGTATAGCTTGAAGCTGTTATTTCAGTGATGATGTCATGCATCCCCTGTGTTACATGAGAACAACACTGTGACACCAATTGTCAGCATATTTTTCACCATTTTGTCCTAATATGCTACTTGTTGCATGGAACTTGTCAACAGTTCTTTTAAGAATTTGAATCAATTGGGGAACGGGGTGAGATTTCATATCCAGCACAGCATGCAAACCGCTCCCTATCAACATACTCATATTTAAATACAGAAATGAGAGGCCAAATTTAGTGAATACTACCAATAGGCAGTTGTTCAGTGAGCACCAGGTTTCCTGGGCTCCTACGCTTTTCACATTTGACTCTTCGAGGCAGGTTGTGCTTTTTCTAGCTTCTGAGTCATCGGCAAGAAGGGCCAAGTGAGCAGCTCACAACAAAAATACAATCATCTAAGGCATCTCCCTTCTTCTTCTGCCGGCATGGAAATAGCAGCCAGCAGGAGAGCCTGTGCTGCAGCTGTCTGGGTTAGGTTTGATTGGTCAGATAAATCACATTGTATTGTTTCCATTCCTTTGGCTGAGGGAATGTGTAAGCACTTCAAAACTGAATGCTTATGCATGGGAACTTAAAACTAGTTTACTTAAATGCACACATATGTATCTTTGACATTGACTTTTTACAGATTTTCTTGTCAATAAAAGTAAATTGCTTGACTGTTCACAGAAAGTTAACATAAACATAGTCAAAGTGAATTCATATTTTAAAATTGTATTTTAGCATGTGACTGTGTTCAGTGACAACTTTGTCAAACGAAATGATAAAGTCTTTACTGCTGTGACTCCATGCCGACCACTGCTCTGAAGCCATTTCTCTGGCCAAGAGTCCTGAATGTTAAGGAATAGCAGAGCAAACACCGAATACCTATTTCTGAGCAGAGGACTTAATGATTTAGAGCAAGTTGTGGATAATGGAATTGTCTCAGCTCATCGGAGGACACAGACACTGTCCAGTTACTTCTCAACTGTGCGAACGCTTTTGTTTTGGGGACAACAACTCTATACCTTTTCACCACTTCTCAGGTCCTTCTTCAGGTTGATGGAGAAAGCCTTTCAACGTACAGCAAAAAATCATGCCTCGCTATCTTTTCCAACTCCCACACATCCTCGGGAAGCAATCACAGCTGCTCCACAGAAGGGGTGCTGGCACCTCCTGCCTACCCACCCCTCCCAGCGCCATGAAAACATTAAAGGAGCAGGGAAAGAGAATCAAAAACCTGAACATTTAGGAGAGTGGCTGGAACTCTCTTTCAGGAGTGGCAGATAGGGTAGCATGAGTGGTGTTGGAGTTTTTAGGACAATTATTGATAAGGCATGTATGGGAGTACTGATGAATTAACTTGGGGCAGAATACTTGGTGTGTTTCCAGTTTCTCTGTCTTTGCTATGAGTCCCGGGTACACAAAGTCTGCGTGGCAACTCCTCCTCCAGCAGACTGAGCCTGAGGGCACCATCAGTTCCCCCTCCGCCCAGTCCTCCCATACAGGAGGTTTCGTGGGCTAAGTGAGCAGCTCCAGTGCAGAGTCACTCCCTTGCACTGCTAGCATCAAATCCTGCTCAATACCCCATGGGTTAACCATGACAGGCAGCTTTTCTGGATGCATCGGTATTGCTATGACAGTGGCCGATAAAGGAACAGAGGTAGGCGGGGGCTAACTCAATTTGTGACATTTAAGATCAATTATATTTGCCTGGAGACTCTCGCAGACCTGACTGATGGATGGGGTCTAATTCGTGTAGCTATTGAAAGGTTACCTCAGCCACCATCTATCCTTGATCAACATGGCTGCTTCAGTCTCTGCTTCCCTTCATGTGTGAAGCAGCTGCCCTTGTTTTCTGAGGATGTGGGGTAGAACTGACACAATTAAAGGTCATCCTCCATCTGGGAAGAGAAAGTTCTGGTCTACAGTGAAGCACGGGGGCTGGTTTCCATTTTGTCAGAGTTATGTAATCTCTAAATAAAAAATAATTCCGCTGTTCACTACAAGATCTTGTTGCTTAATGCTCCCTAGAAATGGCTGCCAGATTCCTGGGCGAACGTAGCGTGTACACAGTGTTTTAAAACCTGCGTAGATTGGAAGTTCTTTAAATTGTAAATGCAAAGCGTTATTTTATAGAAGGGAAACTGTTCTTCCAACTGAAAAACATTAGTGCCTGATTTTCAGAGGTGCTGAATTCCAGTTTAAGCCAAAGGCAGCTGCTTTTGGTTTTGTGCTGCCCCTCTGAAAATTAAGTCTACAGTATTAACAGTGCGTGTTAATAACAGGCATGTTAGGTGCAGGTGAGTGACATGGAAATAAAGTAGGGACACACAGGATATACACAGAAGGAAAACTAGACAAAAGGGCATCCAGTCAAGCCTTTTAAGAAAAGCATCAACAGCAACCATTTACCACTTCAGGTTTCATAATTCCCAATTCATAATCCAACTGACCTATGTTGCAAAACCCAAACCCAAAAGCTTTGGATTTTCCAATTTAAAAATGTATGCTCAAAAGCCAGTGATAAAACTACATTTCTGCTCAGGATTGGGTGAGTGCACCCTTGCTTATTTTAGACAACAAAATTTAATTATTTTTTCCCCTATCCTCACATATATCAAAATGCACTAATGTTCAACAAAATTACCAGGTTGCAATGTTACCTCTTCATTCTTTGTATTCCTATTTCAGTGTTCAACCCAGATTCATCTCTTGAGGATTGATTTTTTTTCCTTTACACAGAAAAGTATCTTTTAACTCCTACTGATTTCTTTCTGGTTGCAGAAACGTCATAGCTTAAAGTGAGAGGGATCCATGCACAAAAACAAAGTCTGTGTTTCACCATGGCCTCTTCACGAGGACTGGAAGCATGGCAGAACTAATGAGTTAGAAATCTGCAGGAGACAGAGGAGTTTCCATGGTACTGCTCACCTGGGCTGTCCTGCTTGCTTGAAGAATCTGGCACAAGGGCATGGACGATGTGCTGGAGGAGGCACAAGGTATGGCTGGAGTGTATTATGCCCTGGGAAAGCACTGACTCCCCAACTTTCTGCTTAGGTGGGCCCTAGAGCTTCCTATGGGGACATTTTTGGGTTGTTCTCTTCAGCTTGAGCCTTTCTGTTAAGTTCCCAGATATGTACCTGTTATGTGACCAATAGCTGGATTTCCATCACCTGATGTGTCCTATCACGTGGCATCACGTCACTTACGTGTATTTTTGGGAATGAGGGATTACCTGGTGGTACTAACCATGATGACAACCCACAAAGCCTATAACCTGTTCTCCATACACATGCCTTGAGAAGAGGATGGCAAGAAACAGATTGTATGCTGGACTAACTGCATGTCAGGAAATATTTATCTTGCAAGCCATTCTTGAAACATGTTCGGCCATTCTTGAAACATGTTAAAGAGGGGGGAGCTAATGGTCCTCCAGAATCCATCAGGTGAAGTGCAAAGCTGGCAAAAAGAAATGTGTTACTGCACTGAGCTCTGCTTGTCCAGAGTAGGACCTAAATATAGAACAAGTATGTGCAAGCCAGAAAGAAACCAGCTATTGTCTGGTTCCAATCCAACTCAACTAATATGCTTAACTAATGTGTGTTAATGTAAACTAGTGTGCTCTGGCATCATTGAAAGACAAACTTCATCCCATCAGGGATATTTTTAATTAGCTTCTGGTGTATAACTATAGTTTAATTCTGTACATGCACAGCATCCAGTATCTGTGGATACCCAGCATCAGCTAAGGTATCTAAAATAATAAACCTACAAAACTGTGAGTTTATATTTATGTGGAGAATCAGTTAGGTGCATCACATTGTACACATGTCATAATACCTGATATTATTCTGTTTGACTGCAGAAATTCACAAGATGTTTTGGGAAGGAAACAAAACCAAAAGCAGATCTGCTAAAGAACCCAGAGGTCTGCTAATAAAACATGCTTTAATCTTCCTCTAATCTCATTACCAAAATTAATTTTTCCTAGGCATAAGCCACGGATCAATGACAGTCAGACTGTAAACCTACACTATATGGGTAGGTTGTCTATGTTGTCAGGAGCATTCATTGGTAAGGATTCACTGGCAGAAGGCAAAAGAACAAAGTCTCTTTCTCGTGCATCAACAGAGATGACTAAGGTATGTGGAGTTTACTGAGGTTTGCAAGGAAAAGTTAGGATCTAGCTACAGGTAATGAGGCATGTAAGCTTTTGTTACATCCATTGTGCCTGGCTGTCACTCATTTTGGAGTGAATGCATAAACAGCAAAAGAAGCTGTTTCTAGAACACAGCTGCCACAAACAGATGCAATCACAAACTCTGAAGAAAAGGGGCTTAGAGGTGCTGAGCAAAACTAGGATCAAAGGTTAACATGGTGGCTGAACTGGCCATGGTAGCACTTTGACCAAGAGACAGGGTAGAAGAAAGAAAACACAATGGAGGTTCCTTCAAAGGGATTAAACAGGATCTGAATTAGAGACCAAACATAACTGATTTACAGTAATTTGCACAGGATCAAAAAAAATTTCACCTCCAAATCCAGGACATGTTTGCATGTCCGCCTGCTCTTGTTAAGGAGGTAACTTTCACTCTTTGATGTCAGCATCTTCCCTGTGCAGGGATGTCATGTCCAAGACGTCCTCACCCAGAAATGTGGGCCAGGTACAGGATACTTCAGTAGCAGGGAACCTATTCCAATCTAATGTGAACACCTCTTGTACTGTGCATCCTTTCTTTCTGCATGTACAGGACACTCCTAAGAGGTTCCATCAATCCACAATGTACCAGCCAGCATGCCTCTCTTGAAATATAAAAGCAATAGATTAAGACTGAGAAAAGAAAGTTATAGTGGGTCAGTCATGTAACAGACTGGTAATCATCAAGTTTGCTTTTAAGTCAGGGTTTGCTTTCCTTCTATGTGTGTGCTCTTATTCAAACAGGAATTAGCTTGGGGCATCCCAGTTGTGGTAGTCAGCCCTCAGGTAAGACTCATGGTCCAGTTACTCCCTCTTCAGGCATGGAAGCCCATTGGAGTGATGCTTAGCTGTGCCCCGTATTTGCATGGTTGTAACATATTTTGCCCCATTACGCCTAAAGCTCAGCAAGGCTAGATGATAAAATGCTTAGGGGCTCATTTGGCCTTCTTAGAACTGTAAGTTGATGTGCACCTATAAGCACCCTGAAGGTGCTCTGTATGCACCATCGCAAAGACAGCTCCACTCTTGCAGCCCTTTGACATGAGGCATTCTCGGGGGCTAACAGACACAGCCAATAAAGTGTTTTCCTTGTATTACCATCTCATTATTGGCATCCTCTGTACACATATCGAACCCCTCACCCTCTTTACTCCTATTTACTGGGAAGACCAGATTAGAGAAAATAAGTTAAGCTTAAAGGAGTTTTACTGGGAGAACAAAAGCGTGTGGCGCTCCACGAACAGATTACCAAGACAGTAAACATCCAGCAGTGTAGAGGGAAATCTCCACAGTCTTTAGACAGCTGTACAGCTGTCATTAATGAAAAGGAGAGGAAATCTTTTCAAAGTGAAAATATGCCTAGATCTGCCCCTGTACATTAGAGAGGCAAGAGATCTAAGCATCGTTTTTTAATGAGGTAGAGCCTGAAAAGAATTCCATATATGTTAGGTGATGTAAGAAGCATTCTGTCACAGAACAGAAAGTGTTGCAACCATGCCTCACTGCATGAATCGAATTACTAGAAAAACAGACAGAATCTAAATGTGGAAGATACCTCATCATTTAAGACTGTTAAGCAAAACATGTACTGTTGCACATAATCTTGCATTGGCAATCAAGACATGGACTAGATTATCTGATGCTTGGGTTCTCATTTATGTCCATTTGTATTTGCAGAGAAGGCATATTCATAAAGATTGATTCTGAAAGGGCACCATCATATTGCAACTTTTTAGCATCCCTAATGTAAATTTCACTAGGCAAGAAATCAGTGTGATTCACTTATCCACGCTGCAAGTATGATGTTTTTAAAGTGAGTAAAGAACCTACGATCTGATCTCTCCAACATTGCTTTGCTGCAAACATTCCAGATAACCTGTACCCCAGCCCATTGCATCCTTTAGAAACTGCCACCTTTGGTTTACTGGACTCAAAGTGAGATAATTCATCTTAAAAACAAATAAATAAATAAATAAATAAATAAATAAATAAATAAAATTGAGAGTGTGGTGTCAAGAGAAACAATTCATGCTATTTAAACATGGACATTTTGCTTCTCCATTCTGATGAAGGATCTAGTATCTTGCATTGCCAGTGAGGGCTCATTAAAAAGGCTACCCTGTATGGCTAAAAGCATAGGTGACTGTACTGCTTGCAACAGATGTAAGTCTCCGGCGTGGTCTTAAATCCAAAGCGACCCTCTGGAGAAACGATACTAGGAATAAAAAGTATTGAAGCCATGACCCGTGGCTCACACAGAGACTGCTCAGAGTGTCATAGCATCCCTGCGAATAGCTGAGAATAGATCTGCCTCACTGTCAGTTACAGAAAGTATGCAAATCTCTCTTAAAGCACAATATTAGAGCAGTGCAATCAAAGACCTAATTAACAGTGACTGCATCATGGAATGGAAGGTGGAAGTGGGGCTGAGCACAGCACAAGGATACATTTCTCTTTCACACAGACCCTGTACACTGAACCCCAGTAGCCACCCAGAGTTCACCTTCAGCATCTGACCCAGACCTCCAGTCTTAACCCAGGTCTCAGAGGGAAAGCTGAACACCAAGCTCTGTGTTGTTGCTACATCTCTGATAGATGTGCTGCAGCACGTTGGTGAAAGCCCGACAGTCGTGCTCCCTGGGGGCACCCAGGCATCCAGCATCAGCGAGGTGAAAGGCAGCTGCCATTCGCCCCAGCACCAGCTGGAGAAGCCGCAGCAATGTGTAAAGAGTGTCAGCAGTGAAAGCCTTGGGGGTGAAGAGGGAAAGAAATGACATCACTGAAATGGAACCCTTCCCTGCCTCTGTCTGTCTGTCTGTCTGTCAGCAAGGACTTCTGAGTCAATAAATACGAGTCAGAATGCACAATTCCTGCTGACCTGCAGTCCCCCCTTCATCTCTGGAGAAAATAAACACGGGCTGTGGGTGCTGAGCCGCTCTGCCTTCTTCAGAGCCTCCATTGTATTTGTGTTTGCAGCGTTTCAGCCAGCAACACTGGGTAACGTTCACTCGGTACTCCCAGGAACTTGGAGGAACTCCCTGGTTATTATGAGATTACCCCTTCACTGCAAAATAAACGATCCTTTACAGATACCCTCTCAGGGGTGTTCCCTCACAGATGTCCAGGAGTCAGGAGGGGTCAGGACAGGAGGGATTTGACATTGTGTATAAATACTCTTGGTGCAAGCCGCAGCCCCCAGAACAATGCCATTCACTGTGCAAAGCATCCACGGGAACAGGAGCTGCCTCTGGAAAGCCTAAAGGTGGCTCTGTCTCACACCTCAGCCCACAGCAGTACCTTACACAGCTGCGGGCAGCTCAAAATCGGATGCAGAAGGGAGCTCCTGATCACTCGTGTCTGAACAGAAACACCAGTTGCCATAGCCCAGTTTTCCCTGTTCCTAGGGGAAAGTGGTTTGGTCTGGGATTCTCCCGCTATTTTATTCCACATCTTAATAGAGCCATTTGTCCTTGCTATCAATGTTCACAGCATAGTTGTCAAACTGCTGATTTAATAACAAAAGGCCCAGCATCCCTCATGCTTGCTATTTGCTTGGGGGTAAATGAAGAGACAGAAACGTCTTTGTTTCTCAATTCGCTAGCAGCAAAAGCAGACTACCATTTAATATTTGGTCTGGCCATTAAAAGGGGTGAGGTGTACTTTGCCTGTGGGCTTCACAGGTACTTGGTGACAATGGAGTGATTCAAATGCTTTCTGGATTGTGTTCTGCTTTCTCCAAATTGGACCCTGGCGGTGGCAGATTCCTCCAGCCCTATTCTCCAGGACCATGATGCTACTTGCCACTAACCTCACCCCATTCCCAATTTCCACTTCCAGATTTCCTGTACCCTGTTCTTTGAGACTGTAAGCAGACTAAGGCAGGGACTGTTTTACACAATGCCTGGAAAATACCTGATACACTGAGACGCTCCACCAGCAACTTATTCAAGCCACTTTTTCCCCTTCTTCCCCCTCCAAACACTCAGTTAAAAGAGAAAAAGATGTGAAGATATTTCAATCTGGCAGGGAAGGTGCAGGATTATTTGTTTGCTTCTTTAACAAAAATACTATTACTGCCAATTTTTGACAACGGAGTACAGGGGCCTTTCTTCAGAAAAAACAGATTATTCAAATATTCTAGCAGGTTTCAGGTCACTTGTCTCCTGAGCTATTTGGCCTCATTCTGAAAGCCAAAGCTGCTTCACAATTTGCAGAATTTGCTTTCTGTGTTTTCATCCAGAGTGCTGTTGTTTACAAGGCAGTCCTGCAAGCCTGAGAAACCATCTCAACATCACACCACAGTCCTGAGGATGAACTAGTATGAAGGTGAGACACATTTCACCAAACATGGGGCAGAAGAGTGGCCCAACAGGACACGAGGGTGGAGGATTGATCTCACAGATGATGTGCACAAGAGTGTGCGGCATACGGTGTTCAACAGAAACTTCTCAGAGGAAAGAGCAGAACAGCAATCACGAGTGGCATGAACTGGAGCCTCTGCTTCCCACAGCCCATGCAGAACTCACTGTAAATCACACTCCAGAAATCGTAGCTTATATTTTTAAAAGCTTCTTCCAATTGCAGTTATGGAAATAACTGTGAGAACCTGAACCAGGGGTAAACCATTGCAGCCATGTAGAGCTGCTCTGGAGCTGGAAACAACAGTTCTTGCATCACCTTCTTGAAGCATTTCAGTCACAGCCTCATTAACTCATTTAATCTGCAGCAATGGGATCTGGCACTTTCCTGTAACCTGTAAATACAGTATTTTACCAATATTTGTAGTCAGGTACCCAACATCAGTTTCTGTCCAGCTTGCAAGCTAAACACATGCAAAGCTGGGGAATGGGCTCCTCATGGCAAGGGAGGCAGTCCTGGCACGACAGCAGCAAGGCGGAGGGCTGTAATCTAATAAACTGTTGAAGCCATCTACAAGTTAACTCCTTCCCAGGCACATAGCAGAAAAAAAAAAAAAAAGTCCTGGACTGTGCTTCTTGAAACAATACTTCACTAAACAAGGCCCTGACAATGGAGATAGATTGCCTGGAGACATTGTGAGGCCAAGAAAAGATAAAAGCTTTCTTAAAAGAATGGCTGAAAATATTCATTGCCATATTGTGGTGATGACTATTTTCAGCAGATATGGGCCACAGCTGCACATGTTTGTATGAAGAAAGGAAGACAGGAATGAAAGGATATTTTTAATATCATTACAGTTTAGTCCCATCTTATTACAGAATACACAGGAGCTGGCTTTGCAAAGGATGTGTTCTTTTGAATCCTTGTGGCTTGGAGCCAGAGCTAAGGTAAATAGTTGTTAATTAATTTAATTTAAGCCATTAATGAGATACAGAATCTAACTCACTTTACAGCAGTGTAGGTCCTGGCCTATATGCTATACCAGGTCTATGTGCTGTATAAATAACAATAAGTTAAGAAACTATTAGTGTAGCAATGTCAAACATTCAGATGTTAAGGATCATCAGCAATAAGCCTGACTTTATTTTAGCCCCATCTATGAGCTACCTTACTGTTTTTAATTACATAATCATGTAATAATTCTCTGTTGAAGATCCTGTATATTTGAGGTCTTTTTTTATATTCATTGTTCAATAGGTGGTTCATGTTTTATTTACTGCATCCAAACTCTGTACTGAAGCCTGAATCAGTAATTTTCTAGTGGTTTTGTTTTTGGGTTTTTTTTCCTGTTATATTTAATTCTTGAATTTCCAGTGTGTGGAAATTCCTGTTCTGTTTCCAGAGACAAGCATCTGAGGTCCATGCCTCTCCCCCATCATGTTTCCAATCCTACCTGTAAGCCCCCCACTCTTTCTCAAAACATCAGGATATTGAGCCCAGCAGCTCTTTATCCCAATGCCTTCTTTCCCAGTACTTTGGTCCCAGCTCCCTACCTTCTGCAGTCTTGTCAGAAAGGTTCCTTCTCCTCTCCCATGCTCTGTCAGACAAACACCGAAACCACAGCGAAGGCAGCAAAACTGTTCATCTCCTGAGATGCCCTGAGACAGTGCAGCCACACCATTGTACCTCACTGCTCAGGTGAGAGAGAAGGTTGCCATCCACCCCTGGGTTTTAAGAACAGGCAGAAATCCTTCAGAGAACATGCATTTCTAGTGTCTTTGTGCGAAGCAAGACTTTCTGAAGCTCATAACTTGAGTAAATGTGCAAAAATTTTCACGGAAATAGGCAAGTATGCATTCCTGACATCAGAGGGATCTTCCGCCCCAACTGCTGATCAAAAGACAAGTCTTTCATCCAAATTAGTAGCAGTTATTAATTCTTACTGGTATTCCTTTCAGGTGTTTTTTTTTTAGCATATACATGAGAACAAAGTCTCATTTTCTTCTGAAAACTCAATCAATTATTTTTCCTCCCTTTTTCAAAGAAAAGGGAAAAGAAGGATGCAAGGTACAGAGATTAATCCCTGACATGGGAAATTTCACCCTAGTTACTTCAAATGTAGCAAACTGCATACACAACTGAAAACAAGGCATTATAATGATGTGGAATGAATTTTCAACATACTTGGTCATAAGCATTTCCTTATATGTTGGCTATAACAATCAGTTTCCAGGACTATTTCTGTTAAATAGAAAACAAAACTCTGTTTTGCTCTCATATTGATTAAAAGATGTGCTAAGTTCTTGCAAATATTTAGTCAAAAACTTGTTAATAATCCTTCCTATTGAAAATGTTTGGCTCAGTCTGAGCAACCTCTTCAACTGCATTCTCACAGCCATCATATTACGGAGTTTTACCTTCTTGCCCCAATATACACCACATGGATAAAACCAGAGCAGTACAGCAGGGTGCCAAATACAAATTAACCAGGGGATCATTAAAGACTCCAAGCTATCATCTTGGGCACTCGCCTTCCTCTCCTTCTCCTGCCAGGAGCCCCATCCACCTTTCCAAGTCCCACAGCCACTCTCCTTCAACCCCTTGCCCCCACCACCACGGCACACCTTGGCCTCTGCCTGGGGTGGGGGGGTTACCCAGGGCCCATGCTATGCAAGTCTGGTGGAAAATAGGATGGAGAGCAACAGGCAACCATTGTTTATCATGCTAAAGAAAGGAGCAATCAGAAGTGAATAAGCAAAATGCTTATGTCCGTGACTCCTATGACACTATGGTCAGGGTGAGCTCCACTCAGTTTTTTATCAGTCTTAGCACCAAGGCTGAATACTGATTAGAAAATTGAATTGCCTTCTCCCCAGAAAGACCAGAGGAGAAGGTGATTTTTCTGGCCTGGGTGAGGATCCCAAGGCACGTTGATAGAGGAGTCAGCAGTTCTGCTGCTTTGGTGGTACCTGTTTTGCGGACAAACAAATGACTTCAGTTTCCAATGCTGTCCATCTGGAACCCCTCACCACCACCAAATTAATAAAAATGTCTTTTAAAAGTGAATAAAAAAATATGTAAAAAGAGCTAAGTAGCCAGCAGTCTGGCGCTTGAAGCCCAAGATCGGATGGTAGAGAGGGAGCAGGGGGTCTCTTTCTCACCTAGGTAATGATTATACGAGCCCCATAAGGACATAGTTAAATCAAGTATTAAGAAGACTGCACTTAAGAGGGGGAAAATATGTCAATCACACTTTGCCTTTGACAAAAGGAAATTCCTTGAAACTGAGAATGGGGAGAGAGCGGGAGGGAGAGTGTCTCGTCATGTGGGTGGCCAGGAAACTAGAGGCCAGAAAAGTACGAGAGAGAGAAAGAGTAAGAGACAGGGGGGAAAAAAAACCCACCAGACTGAATTCTAATCCAAATGCTGTGAGGCGTTCACACCAGGCCTTGTGAGAATATTAACAAGGTTACAGGAGAGGGGCCTTTAGCCTCGGGAATTATTAGTGAATATGGAATTATATTTGCGCAAACACAACCAGATGCAAGCAGCTAAATGCTCTGCAGATGTGAAAGGAGACAGAGTGTGTTCCAAATGGGCAGCAGCTTCGTGTGTTTTAACCCTCCGTCGTGGTGCCGGGCTGCCTGTCTGAAAAGGCTGTTTTTCTGAAATGGCCATGGGATCAGAGGGACAGGGTCTTCTTTTTTATCAGAAATTCAAACATGGGTACACTTCAGGGATTATTCTTCCCCAGGGTCACTAGCATCTCCCAGCTGACTGACTGTCACGCTGAAGAATACATCCTGACTACATGCTTTTATCTCTCTGTGCCTTCGATTAATTTCCTGGAAGTTTTCATTTTTCTTCCATTTTGCCATGTCTTTTACTAAAATCTCCCCCATCCTCCTTCCCTGGTTTTCCTCATTGTTTGCTCTCTCTGGTTGTATTGTCTAACTCCATTGTGGCCTAAGCAGTTAGCCTGTATGCGCAACATCACAGGCTGTTTCCATTAGAATGAGAAATTGATTACAAGAGCCAGGTATTTCTTTGAAGTAATCCAGTTTTACTACAAAGTCCCGCTTCTTGAAATACAGTAAGATTGAATAAGAATCCATTGCTTTGCTCATGATCCCAGATCTGCTTGCAGTCAGGGCTCGGCTTAAAAAGCTCCTTCCCTTGGCTTTCTTTCAAGGCCATTGTGTATTCACTTCATTTCTTGTACCATGATTTTTGGGCTTGCTCCCTGCCTGCTTCCTCCCACTTTCCACTGTTGCAGTCACTCTAATCAATCCTCTGACCCTGCATTCAATGTTTACTTTGGGCAGTAGCCTCCATTGTTTAAGTTATTACTAAACACAGGGTGCTCCCTCTTCAAGCCAGCGTGGAAGACAGTGAGCACACCTGGCACCCTGAGTGGGACTTATGGATGATTCAAAACCAAAAAGCTGCCTCTCAGCTCCCAAACTCCCAAATTATGAGGTGCGTAGTATCAGTAACTCAGTGTCTCAGTTGAGAACACAGCTTCGTTGTTGTAGATGAATCGCTACTTTCAAAGTAATTACAGTCCCTACTCTGAAGAGGAGAGAGCATGTACTAAATCTTTAAAGATCAACTTTATAAATTTAATTACAAAGTCACTGAAATGGCCGTAGGCATAATTATAAAGGTTTTTAGTGTTGCTTTATAACTTCTCCTCAAGAAGAAATTCTCTCCTATGAAGAATAATGGCAGCAAATGACTGTGCATCCCATAGAACAGTAAAAGTATAGAGATCTGGAGGCTTATGTACATGGGATTTTAACAGGTTACAATTTGACTTGGGTGAGTATGCTAAGTATGATTTTAACTACCTGAATGGTTTGAAGTCCTATTAAGTAAGACCTTGCCTGTTTATTTCCTTGAGTTATAATGCTTGTTTTCAAAAACAATCACAACATTCCTACAATATGGCTTGTGCAAAATTATTGATGATGTATGCTCTCAAATTTCATCATCTTTTAAAATATTTTCTATCACTGAATGCATGTTTTAGAGACAATTAAAGACTCTAGAGTCAGGGCTGAATTGTCAAATTCAGGGATGCTTTACTGATAATTCTTTACACTCTGTGAAAAAAAAAACAGTATACTCTCCTTAACAGTACAATATATATGGTTTGATTACAAAACAAATATTCCCGTAATTTCAAAGATGTATTTGAATATATTAATTTGCTTAGAGATTAAAAATCAGGGATTTAAAAAAATGGACCAGCCATTATTAGACTTCTCTTTGTTTCCTATCTTGGTAAAAAGAATATGGACTCCAGCAACCCAAGAGTATACAAGGCAGAAGGCTGCCCACTGAAAAGAGAATGTGGAAAAATATCATGACTTCGTAGACGAAACGTTTATTATTCTGTGACAAAAATAGTTTCCTATTAAAACTGTCAAATAAGAATTTTGTTCTCTTAGTATTTAAGGAGGAGTCAAGGCATTAATGGGAAAGAGCAGCAAAAAGGACTTCAACCTCCCCTACGAAACAGGCTAAAAGCTCTGCTACCTTCCACATAAGCGGAACTCATTGTAACCTTGCACAAAGACTTTATTTCACTTGCTTCTTGTAATTAATCTGGGGGTTTTGGGGTATTTTTCTTCTCGCATGTAACCTTGTTTTCCCCTCAGGCAGGGCCCCGAGGCTGATTGGTGGACCACTGCCTCCCCTCAACATGGCTGCCGCTCCCCAGCGCTCTGGACAGGCCCAGAGTGGTGGCAGGCCTCAGCTGGTGGCCACGTTGAGAAGGCTTTTCCCCATTGTTCCCAACGGGGTCTGTGTTTTATGATGCCTCACAGTATAGGCAGCCGCCATCTCCCCTGAGGGCAATGGCAGTTTCTGTTTCATGGAGAACAATGGATGATGGTGGCCAGTCCAAAAGGGAACAATTTTGCATGGGGGAAAAAAACAACAACAACAAAACAACTTTTAGTTACAAAAAATAACAGCAAGTATGGCCATTCATACGAAGCATCTGGGAGGAAAGCACCTATTGTGCCAGATCCTCTTTACAGACAAGCTGAGAGGGAGGTGGGAGGCAGCACACTCGTTTTCTCCACAGAGGGGGAAGCCAGGAGCACCCTCCCTGGAGGAGGGATGGAGAGGAAAGTGGGCATGTGTAGGCAGAACTTTGTAAGTAACGTGGGCAAAATCGTATTTTGCTGCCCAAAGGAGAAGGGACTTCTGTCATGAGATGGAAGAAAGGTGAGGAGCTGAAGCAGAGAGCTCCGGGAAAAGCTGTGAAGAGCTGATCAGTCGCTGCCAGCATCACCAAGAGGCCAGAAAAGCCGGAGACATAGATCGATGCTGCGTGGCAGTGCCGCCCTCCTGCCCAGCTGGAGCTGGGGCCCATGCCATCCCCTCGCTCCCTCAGCAGCGGCGGCCGGCCTGGCTCTCCCGGTCTGTGGCACAAGAAAAGCAGGTGGCAAAGCAGGGAGGTTTTGCTGGCACCAACCAACACGATGCTCTTGGCAGCCAGTCGCTATGCCTGAATTAAGTGCCATTAAGTTTGGCATACAAGGGGAGTGGGATGGTGTGCGCCTGGGGAATTCCATACATTCACTGGGTAAACTGAATGTATGGCCAGGCTAAGGGAATGCAAACAAGGGGGTCATGTATGAAGAATAATTAATGGTGGGAGGTGACAAAGCAGCAGGAGTTTGCAGTGCATAAAGCAAAGGGTGCCAGAGTCTATTTCAGCAACTTTTCATTGCTCTGGTGAAACAAAGCAGCTGCAAACCCAGTCAAACTATCCCATAAACCATAGGTGTTCTGTGTTCCCCAGATGGGAACACAATAGTCTGAGCAGAGCCATGAATGTGCATATAAATAGTAGAGTAAAACAAAAAAATTAACATTGAAAATCTTTATCTGGGAGTGTTATTGAATACTACAGTACCATAGGTGAGTGGTTTTTTTAGAGATAACTGTAACAACTCTGCATTTTATGTACTTCAATCTTTCTGGTATCTAGAAATACCCTTGGCTGTGCCATATCTGCATTTTTGTATACTATTTTGGTACTTAGTGACAATCTTACTTTTTTAATTAACATAAAATAACCAGTGAAGACTATATTGAGTTGTATATTAAATGGATGTTAACTCATTACCAGTTCAACAGGTGTTAAGCCCTGATCTCATCTTAGCAATTAGTATTTTTATTAACCACCGCTAGTAAAGTTTGCAGATGATGCACAGCTTGGTGGAATGATAAACAGTATTAAGAAAGAGCCAGTTATATGCAGCTGGGTTGTTTGGTAGGAAGGGGAACTCATTCAAGCAATGTGTCTGAACACATATAAATGGGGAAGGTCACACACCTGAAAACCAAAAGCCTAGGTTACTCCTACAAGTTGGAGGACTGTGGAAACCACTGACACTGAAATTGGTAGACAGAGACCAGATAGAAAGAATGTGAGCTCTCAGTGCAGTGCAGCAGCTAACACTATTCTCAGATATATAAATGCCATTTATTGTTCTATCAATCTGTGCATCATCTGCACACTTTCTTAGGAACACTTCTGGGGCTTTTTTTTTTTTAGCAGATGGTTGAGTAGAAGCAGATAAATGATACTGAGAATAGCAATAGTCTTGTGGCACATTTTGGTGCTTACCCTGAACAGAAGAGCTTGAAAAACTGAAAAGATTAAGGAGGCACAATTGTAATTTAAAATATGTAGAGCCTATTTTATGACACTTTTGAAAAAATCAGTCCCTGCCATTTCTTTAAAAAAAAAAAAAAAAAAGGCAAAAAAAAAAAGCAACACATTCTTTGGTTATAAGGGGAGAAGATTTCTGAAAGTAAAATGTGTTTTAGCTTAAAAGGCAATGAGGTTACACAATCTAAAATTGGAAAGTGAAATTAGACTAATTTAGATTGGAAATAGGGCATATTTTTAGAAACTAGAACAATTTATAAACATAAATCATAGGTTTTACATCACTGACTTTTCAAAAGTGTCTGGTGCCTAATGACCCCAATGTAAATGCAAGCAGATCTCTCTGTACTCTACTCTCACATCTTTAAGATCTTTATTCCAACAAGCAGGCTGAGGGATTCACTTCATTATTCTTTGTAGAATATCTTCTGAGAACCTTGGACCAACATGTAAGTCACAGGCAAATATTCACACTGTAATATATCCTCTAGAGAAAGTAAGAGAGATGTCATGCTAATTGCCATTGTAAAATGGCAGCTGTGAGGTTCTCCTACTAAAATGAACCACCAGAGTTGCAAAGCACAGAGGTTCAGGCTGTGTGAAATCCTACCTATTCTTAAATCTGTTTGCTTATAAGATTTTTCCTAACAGACAATTTCTTAACTTTGCCAAGCTTGTTTAAAACTTTTAAGTTTTCTTCATTTTTCTATTATTTCCTGTAATAGTATTTGCAGTCTTAAGAGTTTTTAGTATGTTCACAGGTATGGAAATATCACCATCAGTTGGGTATACCTGAAGGAGGTTTGGCAGATGGAGGAAATTTTTAGGAGACAGAAGACCATCCTCACTAATAATGTTGCCCCAAGTAAAACTCTAGTTCATGGACTGTTACTTGAAGACACGCATGCACTTTGGAAAGGAAGAATCACTGTTGCATACCAGCAAAAGCCTCCTCGGCGCCTGAGATGATTGTGACTGAAGAACCAGTCCAGATGATGATTTTATCAAACTGTTTCCCAGATTTGTTCCAGCTGTACATACAGCTTAACAGATCTTTGGGTACAATGGGTTGAGGGAGTACATGAATCTAGTGAAATGTATTTTAGGTGATATTTGTATTGATGCATATTAGCACACTGAAGTTTTAAAAGGAGGGCATTTACGTAGGAGATAGGAAGGTCTCAGGGCAGCATCTAAACCAATAGATTTCCTTATTTCCAAGACTAAATTCCTGTAAGAATACCAGAAAGTATGAGAAAGTACTGTATATTTGGCCCCCGGTGCTTCTTAGAACATCTTTTCTCTCCTTTTCCAGTCTTGTGTTCTTTAAAAGCAAACAGATATGGATAATACATCAGCACTAATTTTTTTCTTTGTGAAGTCTGTTGACATAGCCATTTTTTTCTGCCTGTGGATTTAATCTAACTTATAGAGAGTAAATATGTCAATTCACCATTCCTACTGACAATCCCCAGGAACACTTATCTGGACAGCAACATTTGCATATAAAACTGAATTTCAGATACAAAAGACAGGTTATTAAAAGCATGGCTTACGTTACGCCCAAAAATATGTTAAGCATTTTAGATATAGAATAAGATAGTTCTCTGCTGAGAACAATGATCGAAGGTCTCCTCAGACACCCAGGCTGGATTAACCACCAGAAATAATAGCACAATTGGGTTTTCTATTTACTGTGGTAAAGCAACCTTGTCTATAAACTCCTTATTGCTGCAAAGCAAAGGTGTGTGTCTGGGGAGGGCAAGCTTTTCCCCTTGATGTTCCAGGACATGGAAATACAATCCTTTTTCAGACACAGATGTTTGCAATAGAAAACTTTCACTCTGCTCTCTTCTGTTTTTAATCTGCTCATGACAGGAAACACAGATTCAAAATGAATGTAAAGAACACAGTCACCATAACTGATGATAATACAAAAGAACATGTAGGAAAGATTTCTTTTTCCCAACATATTACAGGGAGAAAAGGTTTACTGATTTCAGAAGATTCTAGGTGTTTTTATTTCTCAGTGGCTGCCAGTACAGAGTTTTTCCATGAATTTCACAGAATACAGCTCTCTGCAATGCTATGATACTATGAACAGTTTCAGCACACAAAAGATAATACAACACTTCTTCATGCTCGCTGCCAGATCTTCAGCGCTTTAAAATGACTACCCTGCCAAAGCTTCACTGAAGAGACAGATGTATAAAAATGGTCAAAGATTCTTCCATAGCATGTGTAAAATGTAAAATGAAACAGGTAACAGTAATTGATTCAGCCTCTTCAGCCAGTATTGCTGCTAAGCTCCAGGCTCTCGAGAATTTCAAAGATGTGCTTTTAAACTATGCCAACCAACATGTCTCAAGTGAAGTTCTTTATGTAAGACAATGTGAAGGGTTTGGCTGGAACTTTTCCTCTGCTTTCTGGTTGCCTGTTCCAACTTCTCCTCTTACTCTGTTCTTCAGATCTCACCCTACCTGGTCTCACTTCTCTGCCTTCTCTAGTTTGCCTAAATCCCCTTTCCTTGCTCTTGCATTCAGGTAGTATCTTGCTAATTACATCCTTCACTTAAAAAACAACGGGAGTCACAAGAGAAGGCTCTGGGGAGACCTTACAGCAGCCTTCCAGTACCTAAAGGGAGCCTACAGGAAAGCTGGAGAGGGACTCTTTACAAAGGCATGGAGTGATAGGAGAAGGGGTAATGGCCTTAAACTGAAGAAGAGTAGATTTAGATTAGATAATTAGGAAGAAATTCTTCCCTGTGAGGGTGGTGAGGCACTGGAACAGGTTGCCCAGAGAGGTTGTGGATGCCCCATCCCTGGAAGTGTTCAAGGCCAGGTTGGATGGGGCTTTGGGCAACCTGGTCTAGTGGAGGGTGTGCCGGCCCATGGGACAGTACCTGAGCAATACTGTAGCAAACAATAAAACCAATTGTAATTACAATTACCCCTTTCCCAAGATACATTAAAAAATATGATGAAACACTCAGAAATTGAGAAATGACAGCATCAACTCTGTGATGTGATTTTAATTCATTTCCCTCTTCTTCTGTATAAATATTATGATACTGTCTCTAGCTATATGATAACATACTATTGTTTTCTGCAAGGGTCTTGCTTCATTGATTATTGTTAATTTTAAAAAATATTTTTTATTCAAAATGGTGTCCTAAAACTTTCTTACCATAGCATTTTCCGTCATAATCCCTGAATTGAGTAGAAAATTACTAATTTCCTTCTACATTATTCTTTTTTTACTTTTATCAGAGAACATGAATGATTCAAGAGTATTTAATTAAATTGTTTTGACAATGCTGACTTGAATAGCTGTTACTCTTACTCTGTTTTAAAGATGTGGGCTAAAGCATCAAGATAAAGCATAAAACATAAATCATAAATCTTACATGTTAAATGTAACAAACATAGGTTCTAATACTTTAGGCGATTTCATGTTTTTAGCATATGGTATATTAGAAGCACAGTAGCAAAAAATTAGCTTTTAGCTAGGAGCGCACAGAATTTCTGGTTTTTCTAATTTTTCAAGAGGACCACAAAAGATTTTAGTACACAGGATTTTTGACAGCAGCAAGGAATAAATCCAGGTTTTCAAAATTTATTCAGCTTCTTTAACCATTCTTCCTTTTTACAATCTGCTCCCAACAACCAAACAGCTTCTAATTTCTATGTTAAATAAGACAAGGAGGCTATGAATAAAAACTCTCTACACATCCCTAATTCCCAGGACACCATTCACATTGTAGACCAACCAAGGCTAAGTCCTGTGTAAAGCAGAGCCTCTTCAAAGCTTCATGAAAACAAGTTTTGTGGGCTGTAGCCCAGCTACAGAGATCTTTCTACATAGAAAAAAAGAATCATGAACTTTCTGTTCTGTTCCTAGCACTATCCTGCAATTTCACTAATCTCTTATTTGACCATATGCCTAAGTCTTCTCTTAAATCATTTTACAGGTATTGCCTGTATTTTTTTCCTTTATTTTCCATATCTCTCTTTAAGCATGGAAACCCAAAGTGGACTTAGTACTTACTAACTGGTTTCCCAGTACTAAAAAAAAAAAAAATCACTTAACTGACTGTTTCAGCAACAGGACTGCACTAGCAAATAGAGTTGCTTGTCCAACACAAACTCTAGATCCTTTGCAGAATTGCTGTGCCCTAGGAGACACACACTCATCTGAAAGATATGGTCTAGAACTCTTGTTTCTAAGTCAACAGTCATTTTGGCATTATTAAAAACAGAGAATTGCACTAGTGATATTTTGACTGAGTTCTGGTTCATGTTCACCTGTTACTGGTATTTTCCTAATCTGGGCTCAGCATAAGACTCTGCACTTCTAAACAGTCTTGAAAGGATTCACAATGTGCATTGTGGAATGTGGGAAGGGGAAAAGTGTCTAGGAATCACATGAGAAAGGTCAGAAGAGCTTCAGCAGCAGCGGGAGATTTCAGAGGACAATAAATATGAGCAGCGAATCTTTCTCCTCCCCTAACATGGCCATCTCTCAGGATGCAAGCTGTCTCGTCTTCTCTGGGATTCTTAAGCCAACCTCTTCCTCTTCTCACCTGCCTTGCACATTCACACCATTCTCCCTCTCTGCCTGCACCAAGAATATCCCGTGCTTATTCTTCTGCCTCTACCAGATTTCTGTCATAGTAATGGGCTCTTCTTGTGTTAAAGAGCTATTGTAAATATTATATTGATTTTTTTCCTTTTTGTTCAGCTTGAATTTGGGTTCAACAAAATCTTCAAAGTAATAACTCGGGCCAGTACTGGTTAAAGAAAAAACTCCACAACTTTGAGTTTTTACACTGTTTTAAATTTCATTTTAAAACATGCTTTGTTTTAATACATTCCTATTATCAGAATGGTCTGAGTGATCACCATATTTTTAGCATTATTTACAAGTCTGTCAATATTTGTGTCAAGGGCACATTTCAACATAAATTATTCAGTATCTATTTTCAGATTACCAGTAACAGTATTGAGTAGGGCAAAGCACAGGTCACTGTAGAACTCTACTGAAAGTCTCCCAATTCAAATTTAACAAGTACTTTTCAAGAGCTGTCAGCTAGTCAGTCTTTAGTCATTTAACGTGTGCTTCTCTGGTATGTTTAATTAGAATGCTCTGTGGTACAAAGTTAAAGGTATTATGGAAGTCTAAAAAGTATCACCTTTTACTGTTCCATTTATTAACTCAAATTCTAATAACCATGAAAATTAACACTAATACTTTTTAAGTAATATTAACTATACCTTCATTCTTTAGTCTTTTATCACTGAATCCCACACAGATTTTTTCCTTCATCATTTTGCCCCAAACCAATGTCTTTCTTATAATAACATTATAATATTTATATTTAATAGATGCTGAATGCTTTCTCCTTGGTAATTACATACTGGAAAAGTTTGTTTTAAAATTCTTTACAACTGAAAAATTGTCTTAAAAGTTCATTATCACACTATTTCAATTTTCTTTACAACTTTTTGAAGTTCATGTTCCATTTGCCTCTTCAGCATCCTCCTCTTCACCACATTAGTTTAAGATAGCTCTACCTGCTCCAATTAGCCTCCAACAGAGAACAGTTCTCATTGTGAGACAGAGTCTAAGGCATCTGTGCATCCTTCCCACCATCAAGGTTGTTGCCTGATGCTCTACTCAAAGCACATCTTCAGTCTCACCTTACTGGAGCAGCCACAGGCCCTTACCTAATTTTTTTTGGCCTCAGGATCGGAAAATCTCAAAAAATATCACCTAGACTTTTCCATTTTTCATCTTCTTCCCTGATGTCTTCTACAATACAAGCAGTTTCATGTGACTTTTGCCTCGTTATGTTCTCAAAAATGGCTGACATTTTTGTTGAATAAAAATGTCAGATAAAGATGAACATTGCACATAGAAGTTTTCAGCTCAAATTACAAACAGTATCTATAGTGATGATGCAAATGACTGAAAAAATGCATGTACAATTTCTGGGTTCAAGTTAAAGTTCTTATTGACTGTGCAAAGTAGATTTTTTTAAAATTTGTAGAGTCGAGTCTGATTAGGCTCCAAGGTACTAAGCATTGTACATAGTTTTAAAATTAAAAAATTTGCTATTAACCAATGCATCAAAGCGAAAATAAATAAAGAGTTATGTAAACTTACAGCAGTTTTAGCTACTGAATTTACTTCAGGATTTTACAGTTAGGAACATTCTATGGCAATATCCTCAGTGATGGAGTTTAGACTGATCTTGCTCAGGACTGAGCGGGCTACTGGAGATAACCACCCGTGCACTGCGTAGCGCCACAGGTAACAGGTCTACCAGCGCACACGCTCTCCTGAGCGTCCGTTTGTTCCCCCAAACCCTGCAGCCACAGATCCCCGCGCTCGCTGCCCCAGGTATGTCCAGCCCTGCAGATGAGCCACAGTTCCTGTCACCTATCATAGGCAGGAGCAAGCTGCTTTGGCCTTGGCATTCGGGACAAAGCAGGGCGGATTCAGGGCAGAGAGCAGCTCTTCAGGTTTTTCCGTGGGGATTGACTGGATAGTTTGGCGAGTAGAGAGGATGAAGACAGGCAGAGGCGGGTGTTTTCAAGTAGGGGCCACGCTGCGGATCTCTCGGTGGAAACGCTGCCGCGGGCGCGGTCAGGCAGCCTGAGGGGAGCAGGGGTGGGGGGGCACACTGCTGAGGACGGCTTCAAGAGCAACCTGCACCTGAGGCAGGACTCGTGAAAAAACGAGAGGCGGTGGGCTGGCGCTTGCACCACGGGCACGGCGGAGCGAACAGGCCCCAGGTGCCCAGGAACGGCCCCGCAGCGCCAACCCCGCCATCCCCAGTCGCCCCAACTGCCCACCGCGGCGCTCCGCTACCACGTGACAGCCCCCCTCAAGCTACCGCTCCACGACTACGCATGCGCGTTCCGGATTGCGGCGAACTCGCTACTGAGCGCATGCGCTGACCCTTCCGGGGTTCTACCCTGTTTCCCTTCCCCCCTCCCCTTCACCCCTTTGCCATGGCGACACCGGGTGGCCTGATCCGGGCCCTGCACCGCGGGACCCTCGGCCAGGTAACCGGCCTGGGACGCTTCCCCCGTCCGGCATGGACACGGGGTCTCTTCCCGGTCTCTNGCCGCGCCTGGGCGGTGTCCTGGTGGTCGCTCAAGCGCTGAGGTACCACTGGGCGTTATTCGAGATTTCAGCGTTGGTCTTTACTTTTTCCCTAGAACATTCTCTTCCGATTTTAAATGTACCTACAGGCTACAATCTCCCGTCTTCCTCAGCGGGAAAAACACCTGCATAGATGTCTGAACATCAGAGGATATATGTCAACCCTCTGTCTTGGTACTTAGACAAGTTCAGTGGGATGTTGTAGTGGTTAAATTTACCTAACTCATTTGGGATTTTCATTGTGACCACAAGGAGCAGGGATATTATTATTATTATTATTATTATTATTATTATTATTATTATTATTATTCCCCCTCATTTTATTACTAAATTGAAATAAAGGAACAAATGATTGCATTGACCATGTTTGGGAAGATACCCCGAGCAATCAGCCAGTTCAGGTAGGAACATACTTACCAAGCATGTGTTTGTAAGGCAATCTCTTTCATGAAGTTTTCAGCCTATAAATTATTTGCCTTACCAATCTAAATTTTTATGAAGCTTGTAGTATTGTTTTTACATGAGTGGAAGAATTATTAAAACAATCTGATAGCAATAATAGTAATGTTGCATCATTTTAGTGAATGTTTGTTTCCCTTAGCTGGACAACTGGCTTTTTCATGAAAACCATGCTCACGTTTATTTATCATCCAAATCCTGAATAGTATGTCATGTTTCTACAATGGAACACTTTATCCAGAATGGGTATCAGGGCAGATGTGTTTCACGTTGCTTGTGAGGAAAAATAAGTAGAAGATCAAAGATGACTTTCAGTTTCTTGGTGTTATCCATGCTATCTGTGACCTTGCAGCAACTGAATTCTGTCACCCTCAGCCACAGGGTTGTTATTCTGATAATTTCAAGCTAAAATATTCACTAATGCACAAAAAGTTGGTGTATATAGTGGTGAGTCTGGGTAAATGACAAGTTGCAGAAATGTTTGAGTTATTTCAGAACTAGGATTTTTAAGGTTAAACTTAAGGAATTAAGTTACTTATCAAGACAGATAACAGCATGCAAATGACCTTGATTCTGCCCTTTCTATTGAGAAGGTAGAGAGGGAAAGAGGGAGAAACTTTCGTAACTGATACTTTACTTAGTAACTGTATGCTTCCTACTAGGTGTTACTATGAGGCAGAGGTAAGGCTTCTGCTTATATTTTTTGTTTCAGAATTCATTTGTGTATAAGACTACTTTGAATTTTAACCATATAGAAGACCTAAAGAGTCTTTGCGTACTCGATAAGCTTGTTGGGTGTTTCCATTCCTTGAGATACTTTGATTTCATTTCCCTTCAGTGTGTCTAAATCTCCCTAGGTTTTTAACACAAAATTTGAACAGTTACACTGTCCCCATAATATCTTTACCAAAGCAAACAACATGCAGATCTTGCAAAGATGACTCAAACCACTGTTTATCTTTTGAACAAGAGCTGCAAAGTTCCTTGAAAAATATTGAAAGCGTTTGTATGTGCTTATCTCTAAAGTTACTGATGGTGGCTCTTCAGGATCCGTTCAGTATCCTAGCAGGTACCATCTCCTGCCTTCATTCCTCTAGCAAAGGATTCTGGTTTATCCTGCATAACAGAGAAATCTGCTCCAAGCAGACTTGTCTCTGTTGTANCGCGTTCCGGATTGCGGCGAACTCGCTACTGAGCGCATGCGCTGACCCTTCCGGGGTTCTACCCTGTTTCCCTTCCCCCCTCCCCTTCACCCCTTTGCCATGGCGACACCGGGTGGCCTGATCCGGGCCCTGCCCCGCCGGACCCTCGGCCAGGTAACCGGCCTGGGACG
>VXBL01007713.1:426819-458434 GCA_013400195.1 Aramus guarauna
TTCCCCCGTCCGGCATGGACACGGGGTCTCTTCCCGGTCTCTCCGGCTTGGGCTGAGCCCTACGCTCCGGGTGAGGACAGCCCAACCGTCAACCCGCCCCCCGTGCAGCGGGCCGGCTCAGCGCATGCGCGGTGGGGCAACGGGGAACGCGGGACGGTGGAGGCACAGGGCGGGGACTGGCCGGGCGTTGCGGGCTCCTGCGGCTCGCCGCCCCTCAAGCCGCTGTTCCCTCGGCCCCGTCTTTCCCGCTGGTTGTCTCTGGCGCCTCTCTCAGCTGTCGGGGCTTTTACTCCGCGGGGCATACGGGGGTTGGGGGNGAGGATATATGTCAACCCTCTGTCTTGGTACTTAGACAAGTTCAGTGGGATGTTGTAGTGGTTAAATTTACCTAACTCATTTGGGATTTTCATTGTGACCACAAGGAGCAGGGATATTATTATTATTATTATTATTATTATTATTATTATTATTATTATTATTCCCCCTCATTTTATTACTAAATTGAAATAAAGGAACAAATGATTGCATTGACCATGTTTGGGAAGATACCCTGAGCAATCAGCCAGTTCAGGTAGGAACATACTTACCAAGCATGTGTTTGTAAGGCAATCTCTTTCATGAAGTTTTCAGCCTATAAATTATTTGCCTTACCAATCTAAATTTTTATGAAGCTTGTAGTATTGTTTTTACATGAGTGGAAGAATTATTAAAACAATCTGATAGCAATAATAGTAATGTTGCATCATTTTAGTGAATGTTTGTTTCCCTTAGCTGGACAACTGGCTTTTTCATGAAAACCATGCTCACGTTTATTTATCATCCAAATCCTGAATAGTATGTCATGTTTCTACAATGGAACACTTTATCCAGAATGGGTATCAGGGCAGATGTGTTTCACGTTGCTTGTGAGGAAAAATAAGTAGAAGATCAAAGATGACTTTCAGTTTCTTGGTGTTATCCATGCTATCTGTGACCTTGCAGCAACTGAATTCTGTCACCCTCAGCCACAGGGTTGTTATTCTGATAATTTCAAGCTAAAATATTCACTAATGCACAAAAAGTTGGTGTATATAGTGGTGAGTCTGGGTAAATGACAAGTTGCAGAAATGTTTGAGTTATTTCAGAACTAGGATTTTTAAGGTTAAACTTAAGAAATTAAGTTACTTATCAAGACAGATAACAGCATGCAAATGACCTTGATTCTGCCCTTTCTATTGAGAAGGTAGAGAGGGAAAGAGGGAGAAACTTTCGTAACTGATACTTTACTTAGTAACTGTATGCTTCCTACTAGGTGTTACTATGAGGCAGAGGTAAGGCTTCTGCTTATATTTTTTGTTTCAGAATTCATTTGTGTATAAGACTACTTTGAATTTTAACCATATAGAAGACCTAAAGAGTCTTTGCGTACTCGATAAGCTTGTTGGGTGTTTCCATTCCTTGAGATACTTTGATTTCATTTCCCTTCAGTGTGTCTAAATCTCCCTAGGTTTTTAACACAAAATTTGAACAGTTACACTGTCCCCATAATATCTTTACCAAAGCAAACAACATGCAGATCTTGCAAAGATGACTCAAACCACTGTTTATCTTTTGAACAAGAGCTGCAAAGTTCCTTGAAAAATATTGAAAGCGTTTGTATGTGCTTATCTCTAAAGTTACTGATGGTGGCTCTTCAGGATCCGTTCAGTATCCTAGCAGGTACCATCTCCTGCCTTCATTCCTCTAGCAAAGGATTCTGGTTTATCCTGCATAACAGAGAAATCTGCTCCAAGCAGACTTGTCTCTGTTGTATCTTAATATTCGCTCTGACATGAACATCTTTGCCAGCTCTGAGTCACCCATCAGATCAAGATTACTCATCAGCTTCTTCATCCCCTGGTTAGTTACCTGATGTCCTTTAGATGTGATAGGTCTGAGAATGTACTTCCTATTATTATTTAATACATTCTTTAAATGTTTTAATTTAAAAAACAAGAAGCCCAAAGTTAGTGCTGGCTATGTAACTTCATAGCTAGTCTTAGTTACATAACTTCATACTGCCCACCCCCAAATAACTAGTAATTTGTTTCTCTGATTTTAAATTTGCAAGTCCAATATGCTATGGGCTTTTGTCACTTTCCTCTCTCACTTTAAGTGCCCTCTTATGTCTATCTGGAAAGAATTGCACTGGAACTGAAGTGGTACTTCAGTGCTTCTTCAAAAGAATTGAAAAAACTGGCTAATAAAACTAATTTATGCTGTTCCTGTTGCCATGCTGGACTTCAGACTAGTTCAACCATTATGGCATACAGCTTGGAACAGATCATGTATTTGCTGTGTGCTAATAAGGAATATTCAGATTTCAAGCTGGAAATGTGTTTGGCTTCAAGCTTGAGCAGTGTATATCTACTGGCACCCTTATAGTTTCGATGTTTAAGCCTTTGATAATGCAGTCATAGTTATTAGAAGATGTAGTTTCTGTGGTTTCAGCTTTGTTTCACTGTAGTGCACAGTTCATTGTTATGCTGGATTTATATCATGCTATGGAAAAGTTCCTCTATACTTTTTGTTGTGTATAGTTCTAGTACACAACTAGAATACATTGGCAAAATACATGTGGTTAAGAAGAAAGTAACATTTTATTGGAGAGATTAATTATATTTTGAGTGTCTTGACTTTTTAAGAGCCTATTTACAAATTCCTTGATTTACTGCTCTTCAGTTGTCCCTAAGCCAGAGTTACAGAAAGTAATTTCATCAAGTCTGTTTCTTTGATAAGACACTCTTAAAAATGGCAACTAATAGGTACTCCAGGGAATTACTGATAAAAATCTGAGAAATCCAATTATGGCATATGTCAGTAGGAAAATTTGATCTAAGGTGAGTCAGTCAGCTGTTGGTGTGTGACCTGATAAAATATGAATTAGGTTTAGTCCTGTCAGCAAAGCTCTAGAAGTTGTTGCTATCAATGTAAGTGTTCAGTTATATCTTAAATATTACTAAATCAGGCTTCACGTTGTGTCAGTCGTTGTGAATTTCAGTGGTTAGCTGATCAGTATCTTCAACTGATAATCTCTGTAGTCTCACTGTTGCAAAGCCAAATTATTTAAGATCAGAAGTGGCCAGCGGTCAAATCCCAGCCTGTGTAGGCTTTCTTTTCTCCAACTCAGACCTTCATTCCTAACTGTAACAGCTGCTGATGAAAGAAATCTAAGTGAATGAAGTAAAGATAGGGACTGTTTGTGCTTAGGTGATTAGGGAAGAAAAATCTTATCTATTAGCAGTACTACGGATGCCAGTGACTAACTTTGGAGCATTTCTGTACTGATGTGAACTCAAACTCTTCGACAGGGTATCTCTTTTTCTCCTCTGTACCCCATAGTGGACTTCCAATTTGTTCAGACAGGAGCCTAGTCAGCATTGCATGTACCCCCTTCAAACCCTCTGATCTACACAGCTCCTGCTACACAGTGTGTTTGAGACACACCAGAAGGTAGTTTACTATCCTCACTGTTACCTCAGTGAGGCAGAGGAATGACAAGGTCTTGCTGTTGATTACAGTTACACACATCACCAGAAGACTTTCCAGCCTCCCAGCCAGAGGCCTACTTTTAGACGTTATTTGCCTTCATGAAGAAGTCAGGAGGCTTTGACACCATTTTTCTTTTCTTGTAGCAAAGTAGTTATCACTATTACAGGTATTGTAAGAATACTTTAATACCTATATTGCTTTTCTTCTTGAAAGCATCTTTTAAAGAAAACATGAGCCTCTCATTTTGTTGCCTTTTCTCCTACCCTGATCTTCCCTCTTTGATAGGTAGGCCTTCCCTGGCTTTCACACATGATCTGTTAGAATGGGTGTATTGTTGTTGCTAAGCTGTACATTTTGATGTCCTTCAACCTTCATCTGTTTTCAACTTTCACAGAGGGCATTGGGAAGTGGATTCTGTTTTAGCCTTACACAGAACTGCATCTTCCAGTCACAAGAGTTGGTATTTTTGGACACAAAATACTTTCCTCTTTGGTGCTAGGATTTGGTGATTTTTTTCTGGGACTTAAAGTTGGATTTGCTGTAACAACACTCAGGACAGTGACTGTAGCAGGCATGGTTTGGGTCATACAAAAAGAAGATTGGTTTGAGTCCTACAGTCCCAAGGATACTACTTCTACCTCTCGGTGAGTGCTGCACAGAAGACATCTCTGGTGACTGTTTAGTCAGGACCATTGCAAGTACAAGACCTTCAAATTCAAGGAGTCTTAGCCAACATGTTGGTAATCGTAGCAGCTCATTTAGGAATGTTCTGGTTTCTTTACCTGAAATAATACCTGAAAAAATGCCACAGGAGAGATCCCTGTAGGTATTTTCTGTAGCTTGTTTTAGGCTTCGCAACTGAAGGTGGTGCTAAAATCAAGACACGTTGACTGCGTCTTCCTTTACAGTGACAGCCTAATGAGTCCCAAGGCCAAAGTTAGACTAATCTAGTATGCTTTGTTCTTAACAAATCCATGTTTGCTGTTGTTTTCTTCTAGTTATCTTTTAGGGAATTGCAAAAGATGGTTTTTGTTAACTGAGAATTGATGCTAAGCAGACTACTTCCCAGACTGCTCTTCTTTTCCTGTATTTTGGAGACAGGAATGACATTTGTCCCTTTTTGGTCTTCTGACACTTTGCTAGTCCTCTGTGAACCTCAGTGATTCTGGCCAGTATTCTCAGTATTTTAAGAAGAGATCTTCAGACCAGTTGACTCTGATGAAATTTGATTCATCAAAAAATGAAGTATTGTTTGTTCTGTATTCAGGCCACCTGATCACTCCATTGTTACTGTGCTAGTTATGTTAATGACTGGTCATATTTCATATTTTTTTAATGAAGATGGCTGTGAAAAAGGCAGTTAGATAAAAATTGAAGTGTTGTTTTGGAGAAGACCATCAAAATACTTTTTCCCAGATTGCAAATTTAATCTCGAAAATTTTTAGCTATAGTTAATGTATGGCTTTCAGAGAAAGGAAATAACTGAAATTGCCAGGCCCTAATCCTTAAGGAATTTGAAGATTGAGCTCTCTCTTCCTCTATAGTTTTAACTACAATTTTTAGTATCATTCAGATGTGTTATGAACAAAATGCAAACAATTTGAAAGCATCCATGTTCCCATCTTGAATTTGTTGCTGTCACATAGGGTTCAGTTTGTTAACTATTAATGAAATGAGTCCCCCAGGTGCATGTAACAAGCTGCACACATACACACAGGTTACTGCAGCAGGTCAACTTCAGAATGTCTGTCCAGGCAGTTATGTACTGAGATTGACAGATGAGCAGACTGTTTTTTAAGTGCCTGTGTTGGATTGTGACACTCTTCAGTGTAGCATCTCTTTCTTCTAGAGAGCATGAAAACTGGAGGTAGCTTTTGGTGCTTTTGACTGAGGGAGAAAAAAGCTGGAAATGCAAATACCTGTTAGACATCAAAGGCTCATGCTGTTTCCTGTTGTCCAACATGAGTTTGTTCAGTATGTTGTAATGTACAGGACCTTTAGGAAAGATCTAAGTGACTTGAGAAATGCTTTCCAAATACAAGTAGCTTCTATGTTGATTCATGTGTAGAAGTTGTTACCTTTTTTTTTTTAAATTTCCTGTTTTCCTGTTTTTCTGAATTTTAATTTTTTTTATGATTGTTGTTAGGCACAGATACTAAAAGTTATTTAGTTACCCAGTTCCTCCTGAAGTCAGCTGGATTTATCAACATGTTCCAGCTTTTGGAACCTCTACTGTCTCCTATCCAGGTTGGAATGGAAGTCTTTCCTAATGAGTCATTTATTTTTATTTTCATCACTAAATAACTGATGATTAATCCTCTAGGGAAACTGGCTTACCTTTCAAATAAAGCATTGGAAGCATTCTGTATGCCAGAACAAACCCATTAGCTTGTGTATCGTTTTCAGAACTGAAGCGAAGTAAGTTAGTATGCAGTGAGAATATACTTTTCTTGGATCTTCACTGGGTTTGAGAGAACTCAGATTTCCACACAGATTTATTAGACTTTCCAGTTCTAGGGAGACTTCTAATCTGCCTTTCTTAATGCCTTGTCTCTAGTGGATTTTGACAACTGTTGTAGCTGCACAGGAGAGAGCCCCCATTGTAGACAGAAATGAAGGCTGTTTGAGGCGTGAATGGGTCCTATTCATTTCCATAATGGAATTCTAACAATAAGGTCTGGCAAACGTAGATTGTTTTAGCAGGAAACAGCCCTTTATTCTGGCGTCTTGGCAGGGCTTGGGTAGAGTCCCACCATTCTTTCCCCCTCTGGCCCTTGCTTTCAGTCTCTTGGCTGAGCCTGTTTCTTCTCTTGAGAGACTTCTGTTTTTATTAACTTGTTTTTGTACAGTGAGTTTAATGAAGGATGCTACTCTGGCAGTCCTTGATGTTGAAGTTTTGTGTAAATTTCTCTAGTGCATATGTTGGACAAACATATTGTGAATTGTACAGTCTGTAGTGGATCACCTCTGCCTCTAGACCGCAGACTGGGGGTCTTGTTTTAATGCTGTTTCATTGGCAGATAGAATTTCCATTTAGTAATACAGCAAGTGCTATTCTAGACATTCAACAATTACTTTTTCCATGACACAAGTTGTGGTTTATGCTGGGACTCTAGGGTTAGACGAACAAACATTTTGAGAGTTCACTCAAATTACAGTAGGATCAGAAGTTGAAGAAAACCCCTAAACAATAAGTCAGTTAAGTCACCTTAGATCATATATTTTTTGAACTCTGCTGAGTTCGTAAGTAGAGTATTGAAATTGTTTTCCTTTTGGTTGAGCTCTTGGCTGTAACAATACCATTCTTGGAGTCCCCAACTCAGACAAATCACGTAGCAGATTTTATAATTTTCTGTTATATCATGCCAATCAATGTATCCACTGGACAGGATTAAATAAATTTTTGCCCCCAGAGATGTCCACCTTGAGAGGGCACTGAAGTTCTCACTGTGAGGGAAAGGAAATAACTATATATTTGTCTTTATGTATACACGCACACAGACAAATATACAATGAAGTATATATGCTTACTTTTTAATTTCCCTCATTCTTGTGTCGAACTGTGATGATTGCTACCAGAAATTATATGTCTGCTTTTACTTTTAACTTAGCTTGCTTCCACTTCTTGGAGCTGGCAGAAGTCATGTAAAGGTGAAGTTTACCTGATTGCTTTGGTAATGTCTACACAATATCTGAATGAAGAATTAGTGTTGTGTGGAGAGAGCACTAATAGGGGTTTCCTCAGTTTTCATGGTATTGCACATAGGTTATGTTATGAACTACTACCAGGATGCTGGTGTTATCTTTATAACCAGGCAGATAAAACCATGCTATGCTTCATTTGTATTTAGGTGGCACTTTCATAACTGTACAGACTAGGAACTTTTTTTTGTTTAGATTACCTTGTTTATAGATAAGGGGGTTGGAGCCTTACAGTACATGTTAGGAGGTGAATTAAGTGCTTCTTGCTGATATTTCAAAATGAGATAAGCCCATCTAGCTCACTTACTTAGGTGGGTGTCAATATTTACATTCCTGTGCAGAAAGATTCCAGGGTTGGATAGCACTGAGTTTCCATCTTTTGAGGCTCTGAGCTCCTGTGTAACTCTTCTAATTCCCAGAAGTATTCAGAAGCTAAAATTAGATGAAATTGTACACATACTCCCACTCTGAGAGAGAGAGTATATGTTGGTTTGAATCCCATCACTGTCATTTCTGGTCACGTACACTCAGTGACAGATATTATACCTTGGTCTTCATAGTGTCCTCCTCACAATCTGGATGCTGAACTATTAATCTTATTTGGGACAGTGTTGGCCATCATTCAAAAAAATCTAATTGCCAGCATCTTCACTTCCTAGGGTCACCATCATCTTTTTTTCCTTTTGCCAGGTGCATAGTTCTGACTTTGGAATCTGCCATGTTAGCTGTGCCTTGGAAAAGATATAGCAACTTTCCATGTTAATAAAAGACTCCAAGCTTCCTGATGCTCTCACCAAAGATTCACAAAGCAACTGTTTCTGTCACTTGCTTTCACACTTGCAGATACTCTAATATCCCTGTCCTTTGGCAGTGAGATTGCTAAATAGCCTGTTTTGAGCTTATCCAACAGCAGGAGCAGTTCTTTTCAGGGATTCTGCCTTAATCCTAGGTCTCATGGGCATTCACTTTTCTGCTTACCAGCATTGCTTTTTATATTAACAACAGCAAAGAAATATGGGGAGGTACAAACTTTTGATGACAGAACCATGTTATACTATCCTTCTTAAATATAATCTTTTTATAGCCACATCAAAGTTTCTTTCAAAGGTGGTCTTTGACTTCTACTTGAATTGAGTTATCCATTTGCAAATATTTTTCTTGAAATCACATACTTGCCAAGATGTGGAAAGACTTTACTTAATAGGCATCCATAGGGTGCTTTCCGTTTGCATGGAAGAACAAAACAGTTTCAAACATTTCAAAGCCTCTTTGTTGCTTATGTAAAGGGAATGAGGGGTCCAGCCCTCTGAATTCCTGACCAAATCTCATTTTGCATCTCTGCTGGCAACAAATTAGCCCATGTAATTGCTGCCACCAAGAATGAGTACACATTCTGCTCTTCACACACTTCCCTTTTTTTTTTCCCCTGGAAGATAACTACATTTGAAATCTTTGCAGAGTTAAAGCAATGTCAGCACTTTGCATGTTCATCAAGCATTAAGCCAGGTCAGAACAGCCAAAGGTGCTATCACTTCCTTCGGAGGGACATTTTTACAGTTGGCCATGCAACATTGATTGTAAGTATCTAGCAGAGTACTTGCCAGTACTCAAAGAAAAATGGTATATTACACATCTCTGGGATATCTGCAGTACAAACAGTTAGCTGCTTTTCCACTGATGTACTCCAAAGGGTACATCCAAATTGAGAGTTGGTAATTTGCCTGGTGTCCTGTGGGCCAGTTTGAATAATACAGGGTAAGTTAGCAACTCATCTTTAAAACAAACAAGTAAGTGTCACACACAAACTAGGGAACTTTTCACTTGACCTTTCTGGGCTCAAAGTGTGTAGTAAGCGGAACTGTGACTACAGTTTGCTGTGACTTTGGTGGCGTGTGCTGTGGCCGTTCTAGACTCACCGGTAATGTTCTATAAACTTCTGCGTGCTTTAGGTCTCAAACATGAGAACCCTTAATTGTACTGCTACAAATCCTTACGTGTATTGCTTTTGTTTTTACATTCCTTAGATGTTAGTGACCAAGGGAAAGGCTTTTTTAAGCAGCGTTTTATTATGCTTAAAAATAAGACTGAAGATGGTAGTGCATATTAGGTGTCAGTCCTACAAGAACTTCCTCTTGTGTAGGCAAAGAATTTGCTCTCTATACAGAAAACTTCATCTGTTGTAAATTCAGTCTGATTGTTCAATAAAAATACAGACACTACATTCCTACTATCTTCAACTCGACCTCAGATTAAATTCCTTAGGAAGAGAATATAGCTTTTATTCACCATTTACTTTTTGGGGTCAGTGTTTGTAGCTGAACTAGGGCATCCAGATGAGCTTCTGTGCTCCTGTATGCAGCAACATGCCTTGGCTACATCTATTTAGAGGGTGAGACCTCAGCACAAATAAACCTCTCTGTCCCCCTCATCCATTGTTTGTCCTTTCTGTGGAAACAGCCCAGTCTGGTGATTTCAGGACCAACCTGCACTGATAAAAACAGTTTAAATGTAGTCTATGAGTATTGTCTGTCTTCAGGAGAAGTTTTTAAAATTCTGTAGAAGTCCCTGATACAAGTATGATTATTATGTCTAAAATATTTAAATTTATAGAATTTTTCTTCAGCAGGAGGACTAGCTATAGTATTTTCTTTGTGCATGGGTGCACCATTAGGGAATTTACTGATACTTCCAAGTCCTAGGGCCTCTCAACAGCCATCAGGTAGTTTTAAAACTTTCCTTTTCACCTGAGATGAATTTCAGGCAGTGACCACAAGGTGAAAGTTTTTGAACAGCTGTGTTAATTTTGGCCCCATGTGAAATGAAGCTAACTTTTCCTTGCTACAGGAAATTGCCAAATAAAATAATGGAGAGGAAATTAACTACTCTTTGAGTTTCTAGGACAATATTCTGAAGAAACGTAGTAATTCCAAACAAAAAAATATTTTTTAAAAAACATCCCTCAAGATGTAAGTTGATAGTCTTTGTTTATATCCCATAGGGCAATCTTGGTAGCAAGAAGACTCCTCACTTGGACAAAATACATAAAAAATATAATAAACTTTTTTCCAGCTAGAGGTCAGAGAAGGAACAAGAATGATCAGATGTTTTTAAGAGATTTGGATACTACTCTGATCAAAAACATAAAATTCTTTAATTTCTCTGGGAGCGAAATATTTAGTTATGCTGGCATTCTTTAGCTTTTTGTTTTGCTTTGCTTTAAGATTGTGATGGTTTTGGTACTTAAAAAGTTTTCATCTGTTAACTTAAAAGCAGATCAACATTTCATATATCAAATAACCTATATTTATAGTTTAGAAATACGATATACTTTGTTTTACATTTTGACAGTAACGTCTGTATCATGTAGCAAAATGAGTGCTAACTCTTCACTTGCTGCTGTCAGTTTTATTCAATAGAAGCAGTGTATACTTCTGAATGTAGGTATATACCAATTTGCAAGCATTAAATGTTAATCTGTATTTCACATCTCTTGACAACATGTAATGGTTTTTCAGAGCATGTCAGCTACTACCTGTGAAAAGGCCTCAATTCTTAAATTTTGTTAAATGCAGGTAGAAGGACTTGAATCTTGAAATGCCATGAGATCTAGCCTTTCTAAATAGAACTCTAATTTCTCTTCCATCCTCTTTGGTCATCATACTTTGACCTTAATCATGGCTATATAAGATCATAGGCTCAGAGGACCAGAAGAAACCCAACTAGAGGTGATCTGGTGCTTCCCCTGGCCCAAAATAAAAATTAGCTGCTCCTACATCTTTATCAACACCTCTCGTATATATATTTTTTTTAAATAAAGAATTTCTCTAAGCACTCTGAAATGTTTTCTTTTCCTTACTGTTGGAAAGTTTTCTTTACATCTGGTCTGAATCTTTCTTACTGCAACTTAAGCTCATTGTTTCTTACCCTATTAACCATGGTCCCAAAAGTCATATGTATAAGACTATATATTTAAGGCATATTTAAGACTTTGTCCCTCCACAGTCTTCCTACCACAGAACTAAACCTCAATTCTTTCAGGCTTTCCTCCATAGTCTTACTTCTTCTTCTTATTTCAAGTCTCATTGGACTTGATTGTACTTCTATGGCCTGTTTCCACCACTGTTTTGAAACACAGGACCTAAAACATGTCCCAGTGCTCCAGCTTAAGGCCATCCTCATCCTCAGTAGGATAAGTAAATTGGTTTGTGTCTTCTGGATTTTAATGCCATTGATATATTCCTGTGCAACTTTTGCTATATTTTATAAAAATATGGTGGTTTTGCAGCAGCATGGTATTGATTCATACCTTCTAAAATGTTACAAACTCCAGATCCTGTTCTGCAGTTGTTGCCTGGGCAGCTGTTCTCCTTCCTGTGTGCAGTTGAGTAGTCCTTTTTGTATAGATCCATATACTTTTGCCTGGTAAATAGCATCCTGTTTATTCAGACTGTTTCTTCACTTTGTCAATACTATTAAACATCTTTGTCGGCGATGTGGACAGTGACAGTACACCTCAGTGAGAGTACAGATGAGTATACCCTCACCAAGTTTGCCGATGACACCGAGCTGTGTGGTGCAGTCGACATGGTGGAAGGAAGGGATGTCATCCAGAGGGACCTTGACAGGCTTGAGGTGGGCCTGTGCAAACAGCATGGTGGTCCCTTCCAACCCAAACCATTCTGATTCTCTGATATAACCTTTAGTACTTCTTCTCCATTCTAGCAACTCTTGTGCTATAGAAGGTTATTAGAGTGATCTGACATCACAAGTTCTTGAGAAATACTGCTGTCTGCTGTTTATAGCTGTAATTTCTTCTAAGTTCTTTATTTGTTCCTGCATTTTTCCAAGAACTGAAGTTAAGCTGACTAATACAGATCAACTCCACTTAGGTGAGGTCCTGTAGTGGTGCATGAGGTTCTCAGCTCACTCCCTGGCCCACTACTGCTGTGCCAGTGTGCTTTCTGACAGCCCACAACACTGCAGCTGGGTCAGGAGTAAGGCAGACCTGGTGGGTGCTTCAAATAACAGTTTCCAGAAGGCATCTGTGCCCTCAAATTTTCATTGTTTGGTTGCTGCTGGTTCAGCCACGTTGTTCAACAAGCAGTAAACTAGTTTTTCTATGGATTTGTGTCTTAGTGTTGCTCTCTACAGCGTAATAAGCCTGTGTTTCTGCTCCCTCTCTTTTTCCCTTGTGTCACTTTCTCCAAGCTATGTCTACAGTAAGTACTGTAACTATCAAATTTTCAGCTTTGAGCATTGTGTGCATCATTTAATGGATTTAGAAGCAGCATGTACTGAACTGGCCTGACCTTCATGCCTTGCCCGGCTGGCCAGAATGTTGCTGCTGATGGATCAGCACACTTAGCTCCCACTGCAGCCTCCTGTCAGTGAGGCACTAATTTGGTTTATCTTTTAGCACTTACTTGTGTGGTAGTTGTAAGAACATAGTGTCATTATGTCCTTTACTCTTTCACTGAGTCTGGGTGAAATGGGCTCATAAGGCCCGCAGTTAATGTCTGTGCTTAAGTAGTTTGATTGAAGAAGCTTTATTTATGCCTTAGCTGAAAAAAAAGGGAAGTAAATGTTTTGAGAATGGTTAATGCAGGGTTAAGGCTGATAGGCTGGTGCCCCTCTTGGACCATTTGAAACCATTTTGTATATGTCTTTGAAAACCAGGAGGTGCAGAAGTAGCAGATGTGTCGGCATGCATTGAACTTGCTCTGTAACTGCATCTCTTTGGGATATGTCTCAGCTTTGAACAGATGTCATAGCATGCTGTCCATGTAGTTGATGTGGAAAACCGTAGGGAGCACAGCACACAAAAAAATAAGACTATCTGGCTGGGTCCTTGCTCAGGAAGACAATATGGTAGAATGAGATTGGTGCCTGCCGTTGGCTGCATGCAGACCCAGTGCTTGGTTCCCTCACAGACTGTGCACAAACCCTTGCTGCTCTGTCAAATGTTATCCAGCGCTTCTTGTCCTAGGACCTCTGCAGAGTACTTGAGCCAGCTTTTCTGTTTTGTAGACTGCTGGCTGCTTAGAAGTCCCCTAGCCAGAGTTTGTAAACCCTGTTTCACTGGGCATGGGAGGGAAGGGCCCATGGCTGCCTCCAGTTTGAAGGTGCCTTCTGTTGCGTGTTGGTGTGAACTGTGGCAACCTGCCGTAGATAATTCTTGCGTCTGTCAGTACAGCTGTTGCTACCACATTGACTGGCATGTGGAGCTCATAAAGGCAAATGGGAGAATACATTTGCGGAACACAGCATACAACATTAAAGGATCCATTTGCTTAGTCATCTTTAACAAGGCAGCATGAGAGGGCAGCCTAACCCAAATGCAGTTATACTGTATTCTTTTGCTAGCCCTAGAGGGCAGAGTTAAATTTATAGGGTGGGGTTAGTATGTGCTGTAAATGTTCCTCCTTTAAATGTGTTTCTTATTTTAAATATAAATATTAAAATCTTACTTAAGCTGAAATATAAATGCATTTGACATTCAAGAAAGGACTACCAGGCAGTGCTGTTTAAATCTTAATTTAGTTCAGTTTCTGAGCAACAAGTTAATCCTTTCTCAGAAGCTATTTATCTGAAAACTTGCTCTGGTCTAAATATGTTTCTTTCTAATTTAATGTTAGCTCTATAATCCCTAATTTTAAGAATTAAGCATGATAGAATAGCATTTATACCAGATGAATTTGATGTATTGAATTACCAGATCAAGATAAACATGTTTTAAAGGTTTCTACAGCAAGTTTGAGAAGTAATTGCTTAAAAAGCAATAAAGCAAAGTCTGCAGTACATAGACTGCTTCTAAATTGCCTTTTTCCTTCAATTTTTTTTCTATCTGTAATAACATTAACACTTAAATTGTCCCAATTAGGCTTTAAAATTTATGCTTTAGCTAGTAAAAACTGACTTGTCTGGTTTCCCTTCATTTTGCTGCTTAATAGCTGTCTGAAGACAGGTTTTGCTAAGCCAAGATTAACAGACGAGCATATCATTTTAGCAATGAGAGCTTTGAAGTTGTAAAGTATTAAGGAGGGAAATAAAAAAAAATAATAGATGCAAAAGATGCAGTAGTTGGGGACTTTTGTCAGCCAAAGAATTTCTTTTGTCTCTGAGGTTGAGGCAAGTTTTTGAGTTTTGGTTTGGTTTTTTTTTCCTTCCCTTTTTGATCCCTGTTGGGAAGATCCTCATGTTTGAAATTTCAAATTTTCCAATTTGTGTGTTTTACTCATGCTTGTGTTTGCTCAATGCTGCTCTTTCTTCCCTTTGACTTTCACATTTTCTTTTCCTTTGGCAAATTTGAACTTGCTTCGGTTTGGGACAGCTAGGGCTAACTGAACCACCACGGATAAAATTATAACAAGAACAGCGAAGTCTGTGAATGATCCTTTTCTGTTTCCTGAGTCATTCCAGTCTCATTAATCAGTGCTGGTGCTGTGGAGGCTGTGTGGTGTGTTATGTCGCCAGCACAGCAGCTTCTCCGTCGCTTTCCCCCACCCCCTGCGTGCCTACACAGTGGGGAAAACTAGAGAGGGAAGCCATCAATCTTCCCTGTCGTAGATGTCAGCAGTGATTCTCCTGTTGGCTTCCTGCTCTCTCTGTCGTGCCCACCACCTGTGTTTAGAATTAGCTCTGATGCTGCAGATCTCACTTGGCTCTTCACCTGTTCTGCCCTGACTAAATAGCTGTTAAAATAAAGCAGAGCAGCTAAATGCTATAGCATGTGAATAGTAACCACCACTGTGGGTTGTGGGGTGATTTCTGTTGCAGCTGCTATTCTAATACGGTCATAATTTTCTGTAACGATGGGGTTTTTTAGGTCTGAAATCTCTTACTTGTGTTGCAGCCCAAAGGTGAGCTTGTGAGCAAGTCTTTATTTAATGTAAAGATGAAAATATTTTTAGTTAGAGGCATAAGCCTATCTCCCATCAGTTAGCTTGCTTGGGTAGCTTTATGAACAAAGTCTAAATAAATTAATTAGTCTGAAGCCTTGTCCTTACCTTCAGTTACTAAAAGAATACAATTAGCAGAAGACTCTTTGGGAGTTGATTTTTATACCTCAGTATCTGGCTAGTGGGGGTCTTGAAAATGTAAGTGTCCATCTCCCCCATCACTGGGTAGATTGAGAAGCTGAGAGGTACTGCCTCTGAACTTCTAGGGCAGGATTAATGTCATCATCTTGTGCCTTGTTGAGTTAAAGAATGGGTCTAAAACAGACTAACTGGCCCAACTTCTATGTATGCTTTTATATAATTGTATAAATGTTTTCCCATGCAGTCCTGAGAACTGTCTATCTATTGGCAGCTTTCTCCTACCTCCTTGACTGGATTCTATCTTTTTCTATTTTTAAAGAGATTAAACTGTTTATAAGGCATACGGTTTCCTTATAATTGTAGCTTCTCTGTTGTCATTTCAAGTGCATGATGGCAATATTTGTGTGGAGTTACAAAGAAGAGAGGCTCTGAAAACTTAAGTCCTGTGAATGCTTTTACTTGATTTTATTTGTGTAACTTTTTTGTGAAGTGGAGGAACTGTATTATGACTGATTTTACTACATATTTGAGAAGCAGTTTTTTGTTGAGCGTGGTTATACTTGTATTCAACCCTCACAGAATCTGTAAAGCTAAACATAGAAGGTATAGTCAGCATACGAAGAACTGGCCAGTGACATGGGATGTTTTGATCTGCATGGATCTTTTCAGTGTGGATTCTCAGCACTTTCAGAGACTTTAATTTGTTTCTTCTCCTGAATGAAGACAATTTGAGGCTTCCCAAATCACTAGTTACCCCTCTAAATAGCTGTATTTTGTATCCATGCTTTGTGTTTCAGTATGAGGAGAGTTTCATGCTTGAGTTTGCCTGGTGCTTATCCCGATCAATTTGAAAACAACAAATCTTCCTGGTGCAGTCTTAAAAATCTTTAAAAAATAAAAATAAATTATAAAGGATAACTTCCTATAATTTTAAGGGAGGCAGAGGTGACTTCTTATACTAATAAACAAAGGGAGACTTAGCATTTTAAATGCTGCAGATGTGATGCTGAGCTCATGGAAGAATCCCTGTAACTTTATGGTCAGTGATACAATGAAATGCTTTCAGCAGTGGGATTGTCTTTTGTTTTCCACTTGATTTTTAGTTTGGAAAAACAATTCTAGATTATGGCTAGCTGTATACTTTCATGCTTGTTTTTAAAGGAATCTTGAACTCTTGTTTTCCAGATGCTCTAATGTTTAATTTTTAAGCCAGATTTTCACAGATTTTTCTAAATTAACTATTAATATTTTAATTTCCATTTTTAAGCTTGTAAATGTTTTTGCCTGGGTAGACCCTTAGCTTTCTTTAAAGGTGTGTTGTAGAAGTTGTGTTGTTTATATATCAATTATATATATATCAGAGTAATATGAACTCAAATTGTACAGATGTGTAAATTAGAGGGTATTAACAAAGTAAATTTGAGTCAGCTGAAAGTCATGGAATGAAATAGAAAAACTTTATTGTGAAACTTTTTCTACAGCTGCAGATGTTTTAAGGAGCATGTGGTGTCCTGCTCTGGAGGTTGCAAAAAAGCTTTTAAACACAATAGGAAATGCAATATGTACACCTACCAGCATCCAAAGAACTATACTACTGCTTTTAAGGTTTAGTGCTGCTGCACTGCGGAAGAGCTTGGAAGCTTTTCTGTGTGCTCTTCAAAAGACAAGAGAGTTCTCTGCTTTCTGAGGTCAACATTCTAACCCTAAAATTGATTGTCCTCCTTCTCCACGTTTCCTATAAACAGTGAAAGGTGTTTTCTGATACCGAATGGCTGACCTTGCTTAATATATGAAAATAGTTTGGCCCACTAAGGGCAAAAAACAAACTGAAAGTGAGTCCTCGCTTCTTTGAAGAATTTTTGCTTTGGTAGTTTGTTGTGAGTTTAAATTTTAGGCAGTTTGCACATTTCTTTTAAACATTTGGTGGTCTTCAAAGATGTAAGATTCAGTGGTCTTCAAGTCAGTCTGCCCATGTCATTAATAACATGAGAAAGTTGTGTATTATACATACATTTCCCTATATAACTGAACAGCATGAAGTTGTCTTTACTAATATTCTTTAGTAAAATTCTTTCGATTAGACAAGCGTGCTGTTAACACCTTCTTTCCTTTAAAAATAAAGCTGTTTGTGATGGTCTTTAGGAGACATGTAGATAGGATTTCCTTACCTCTAGCAACTTAGGTGTGTCCTCCATTTCTGGCACATTTGTCTCATGAGCAAGGAAAGCGTGGGTTTTGACTGCTGAATTGGGGCCTTGACAATTGTAGTTCTTACTACAGGTGCAGCATATGAGAAAAGCTCTGCTTGAGTCCAAGAGAGCAGCATTAGATTTTGGAAGCTCTCATCTTTTCTAGCATACTTTTTTGCATTGAAAATGGATGTGGCTGTACTGCAGGGTGTCAGGGCCAGACTTCAGCCATCCTGCTCTGGGACAAGAATGTAATGCTGATTCCTGATTATTTGAGAGCATTTGAATGTTTGCACTTTTTCAGTATAAGGAGCAGCAGTTGTTCATCTCATGAAAAAAAGAGGTTAGGTAAGAGAACACCTGAATCTTAATGGAGTCTGGGCCAAGCTTCATTTGGAAATGCTGCTGAGAAGTGCACTGTGGTGTTTGGAATTGCCATGCAGAATTGTTATTGAGAGAAAACAAATAATAAATGTTAAAATATCTGTCAGATACTACACTCTTAACAGGAGTGAAGATTAACATGCAGCACTACTGGTGTAGGTGCACACACCACACAGAGTTAAACATACGAACAGCAGGCTCACACTGTGCTTACTACAGATGTCTGAATGAGTGAGTGCCTGTGGGCTGGAGCTGCATGTCTTGTGGCTTTCACTCTGCTCCATTGGGAAGTCTTCACTCCTTTTGTTTTTATCCTTTTCCAACTCCAGTACTTTGGAGCACACAGCTCCTATCCCCTGACCTAACAGCTCCATTGAAGTGCATTCCAGCCCCATGATTTCATGGTACCAGGCAGAACTCCCCTGCCATGCTGCTATGCTGCCCGCTGTTTCTCACGGAGTGAACAAACAGGGAACATAAACTCTCTCCAAATGAGCAATGTTCTCTGTGTATTTTTAGTGCTAGAAATCCAAGACTCATTTAAGGATGTTTTGTGGGGGATTTTTTTTTTTAATATAGACTTCTGCTAACACAATGGAATATTTCGTACCACCCTATTTACTGTAAGATCTCATGCTTTATGTTGTTAAATGTAATCAAAGGAGTTAAAGATGAAAGACTTCTAGTCAACTGGTCCCTCAGCTGGGAGCCAGTGTGGGTTTGTTCTTTGTAATGTATTGGCTAGTGCTTCACCCGTGTCCAGCCTGGCTCAGTTTTCATTATTAGATTTTCTTGTTCCTGCAAATTCTATACTTAGGTTAAGTAATTGCTGAGATTAGACTCCGTATAATGCTGCTACTGTTTGTTTCTTGTGTTTAACTTGATATTGATTACCCATACACTGAACAAACTTTTTAGTAGTCATTTACCATTTGAACATACAAGCAGCATTAAAGATGCCATGCTTGCTTTCACAGGTATATTCTTTAATGGATAGACAGAGAACTTTGTTCCCTCTTTGTATGAAACTGTGTCCATTTTACATTGTACTTGGGTGTTTTCTTTCCAACATGTAGTTTGTCACCAGATGCTAACTTACGTAGTATTACAATAAACCTATCTTTAATTAGCTCATTGTTACTCTTCAAATATTTGGAGTTAGTACAGAATTTGAATGTACAGTTTATGTTGAGACACTGATGTCTTGTATTTTCTTCATGAAAAGCATTCTCAAACTGCCTATTTAAATGTCACTGTTGCATTTGTACCATCCATTTGAGTACATTATACTCAAATTAGGGGACATAATTTTGCCAACACATCCAGTATGTTCATAGTGACATTATCTACAAACTAGGCAGTGATTTGGGAAGGGGAAAAGGCAGATAATGAACATGTTGTGGGAAGCATATGAAGCAGGGACTGCAGCTGCCAGTGAATGGAGTCTGTGTGACTTGGAACTAACAAGGTTTGTAGACAGAACTGTTCTCCACAGGCTGAGGGTGCCACCTCTTTTTGGGTCAAGGCATTGGCACGTGAGCTTATCTGTGCTGACTGCTCTGAGATTCACGCTTTCTGGTATAGCAGATGGTTATCCCAGGTAGTAGAGCTGTTTCTGCAAAGAAGCAGCACTAGCTTCAGGGTCTCAGGAAGAAGCAGCAGTAACATCAGGAGACATTTCAGGTGATGCTGTCTTTGTCTAGACTGCAGTTGAAAGATATGCAAGTTTCTGCACCATGCTTTAACATGGTCATCCTAACATACTTTATTTGAGGCACATCCATAGTGTATTTCTAGAACATGATAAAGTTTCTTAGCTATTCTAACAGTGCAGGTGGGAAACATATTCTATGTAAAGTCACTGGAGTCAAGGCAGTAATAGCTTCCTTATCATATGGCATTCTCTGTGCCTTCTTATTGTCTTGATATACCATGCAAGAGCTCTCCTGGGAAGCAGGGGGTGAGGAAGCACAAGTGGAGGAAGAAAAGAATACAGGAACACCAGAGGGGTGAAACTATCTGATAAGAAAATGGAGAGTAAGGCTGTAAGAAGCTATAGCCTGTGTAGAAAAGTGTGGTTAAACAGGCATATAAATGGGCATTGCAAAAGCAGGCAGTGCTGTGGGGAGAAATAATTGTTGGAAGGAGCATCTGAATTTGAACTGAGTGAGGGGAGACATGGAGATGAGAAGAGGAAATGTGCTCTGACAACCAACCAGCTGTTCTGGGATCCCTGTAGGGGCAGAACACCATCTTAGTGATCATCTCTTTATAGCCTTGTTTTCTTCTTGAGCTCTTATGCTCTTGGTGAAGAGCAGGAACATGGGAAGCAACAGACAAACGTTATGCCTGTAAAGTACCTATTGCATTGCCTAGTAACTGCTCTGTCAACTTTATAATAGAAGCACAGCTCTGAAGCCTAGTGAATCCCGAGTTTCTACAAGACTTCATTTAATTTATGTATGTTGGGATTCTGTATGCTTCGTTCTCTAGGTGAGCACCTGGCCCTTGCTTCTCAGCATTAACAAAAAGCTGACTGCAGTTCTTGGGCCAGGTAGTAGCCTAGTGGGAGGTGAGGGGCTTCTGCCAGTGGTGACGAATGCTCTGATGTAGGTTCCAGGAAAACAAGGAATCAAATGGCAAACAAGGAATTGAGTAGCATAATTCCACTTTTATGTAATGGAGAAAAGAGGCATGAGTGGTCAAGAACTGGAACAGAAGAACTGGAAGTTAGAATTGTTGGAGGAAATGGTGTGCTTTTCATTGCAGTGACTACGTTGTAGCTCCTGTGCTGGAGGTTCTCCAAGAGCACTTAGAAACTGACTCAAGAATAGACCTAGAATTCAAGAACATATTTGGGGTGGGGTGAGCGGGGTACCACCTGGACTTAAATATATAGGCATTTATGTGAGCGGGAGAAATTAGCATGGCTACTAGCCCAAACCTGCTCTTACCTGTCAGTGCAAACATTTAAACATTGGATAAGAAAATTGTCTTGATCTGAAAAACAGGCTTGCTTTGAAAGCAAAGAGAATTTTCCAGCAAATTTTGTAGAAAATCAGCTAGGTTTTTCTGAACTATAGATCATGTTAAAAATAAAAATCATATTCCACTTAGAAACATTTTCTCATTAGTTTTTCTTGAGTCTGAGTCAAAATGAAAGTCAATTTGAGGCTCTTCTTTAATAGTTAAAAATAATGGTGCTTGGTCTTGACTTTTGCTGCCACTTCATGTTGTTTCATAGTTGTAGGACTCCAGCACTCTTCTGGAGAAACTGGCTGCTCACGGCTTTGACGGATGTATGCTTCACTGGGTAAAAAACTGGCTGGTTGGCCAGGCCCAAAGAGTTGTGGTGAATAGAGTTACATCCAGTTGACAGCCGGTCACAAGTGGTGTTCCCCAGGGCTCGGCATCGGGGCTGGTTCTCTTTAATATCTTTATCAATGATCTGGATGAGGGGATCAAGTGCACCCTTAGTAAGTTTGCAGACAACACCAAGTTGAGTGGGAGTGTTGATCTGCTTGAGGGTTGGAAGGCTCTACAAAGGGGTCTGGACAGGCTGGATTTATGGGCCAACGCCAACTGTATGAGGTTCAACATGGTCAAGTGCCAGGTCCTGCACTTGGGTCACAACAACCTCATGCAACGCTACAGGCTTGGGGAAGAGTGGCTGGAAAGCTGCCTGGCTGAAAAGGACCTGGGGGTGTTGGTCAATAGCTGACTGAATATGAGCCAGCAGTGTGCCCAGGTGGCCAAGAAGACCAACAGCATCCTGGCTTGTATCAGAAATAGCGTGACCAGCAGGACTAGGGAGGCGATTGTCCCTGTGTACTTGGCACTGGTGAGGCTGCACCTCAAGTCCTGTGTTCAGTTTTGGGCCCCTCACTACCAGAAAGGCATTGAGGTGCCGGAACATGTCCAAAGAACGGCAACGAAGCTGGTGAAGGGTCTGGAGCACAAGTCTTATGAGGAGCGCTTGAGGGAACTGGGATTGTTTAGCCTGGGGAAAAGGAAGCTGAGGGGAGACCTTAGCGCTCTCTACAACTACCTGAAAGGAGACTGTAGCCAGGTGGGTGTTGGTCTTTTCTCCCAAAGAACAAGTGATAGGACAAGAGGAGGTGGCCTCAAGTTGCACCAGGGGAGGTTTAGATTGGATGTTAGGAGAAATTTCTTCACTCAAAGTGTTGTCAATCATTGGAACAGGCTGCCCAGGGAAGTGGTTGAGTCACCATCCCTGGAGGTATTTAAAACATGCATAGATGTGGTGCCTGGGGACATGGTTTAGTGGTGGACTTGGCAGTGCTAGGTTTACAGTTGGACTTGGTGATCTTAGAGGTCTTTTCCAACCAAAATGATTGTATTCTATGATTTTTTTCCCCCTATGCATTTGTAAGAGATTCACAGAAATGAAAACATACTACATCAGTAAATAAATCCTCTCTAATTTGTTAAGGAGATTACTTATAAAATTTAGCAAGAAAGAAGTCATGCAGACGGAGGCGTAATGAAGTTTATGTTCCTGCTGCATAACAGAATCTGAGGGTTTGTATTATGCAGCGTTGTGACTGGGACTCCCTGCTGAGGTTGATGGGACCCTCATTTATAAGTCAAGCAGTCTTGTATGCTCTTACAACTTGGCATGCAACAAGCATTTTCACATAAAGCATTGCTGAGTTACTTTCTGAATATGGTGGAATTCTTTGGAAAGGTCGGGGATGGTAATTGATCATATGCTGACAGCTTGGGGCTCTGAGAAAATGGTCAGATGGAGGGCTGTGATGCAGGAAAACAAACTTTCCAAGATGGTAACTGTCACTTAGCCAAGCTATACATTTTTTAAGCTTTTTAATCTTTGCTCACAACCTCAGCTTCTTAATCATTTTTTGCTGCTTCTCTGTGAACTCTCTTCAGATGTTGACACTTTACTGGTACTGACATATCCACAGTATTCCAGGTATGATATTGAGCTATGGCAGTATTTCTTTGTAGAGCTCTTTTAGAAATTCTGCTGCTGCCAAGATGGGTAGTTTCAGGACTTTGATAATCTCTTTCATTATTCTTTGACCTTTGGGTCAAGGACTAGTTTTTCTTTCAGGAACTGCTCACAATGTTCTCTGCAGCTAGAAAAATAAGACTTCAGTGTTCATGGGAGTTAAGATGGCAATCTGCTTGAATATTGCATATGTTTACAACAAAAATGTTTTAATTTCTCTATGCTGTGATCCTAATTTTGGAGTAGATAATGTATTAAAGAGACACATACAGCTTTGGTGCAAAACAGCATGAAGAATCTACCACTTGGTTTCTGAGGTCTAGTTTTCACTGATCTTGTATACAGCTATGTTTGTTTGCCTATGTAGTCTGACAGCTTAAAATTACACTAGTTGTCAGTCTCTCTACAGTAAGATGGAGTATTTTGACTGATTTACTGCCATTATTTTAGTCAGTCCTGAGGTAATTTATACAGTAATACACTGACAGGAGGAGAAGAGAGACAGGCATAAGTGAGGCTTTATTAATTACTTTAAAATATAAAAGACACTGTAAAAATAATGCATGTGTTAATTTTACCAATGCTTTGTAACAGAATATGGTCGTGGATCGGATTTTCTCTGGTATTCAGCCAACTGGGACACCTCATCTGGGTAACTACCTTGGAGCCATTCAGAACTGGGTGAATCTGCAGGAAGAATGCAGCTCAGTGCTATATAGTATTATGGACATGCACTCGCTCACCATGCCCAAGGAGCCAGCTGTCCTGCGCCAAAACATACTGGACACCACTGCTGCCATCCTCGCCTGTGGTATTGACCCAAAGAAGTGTTTCCTGTTCCGACAGTCACTGGTCAGTGCTCCTGTTACATTAGATTTGTTTCTTATTAAGTGGCTTTCCAGACATGTTAATGAATGAGCATAGCATTACTGAACTCCTTTATCATCTTTGTGTCGGTGGTCCTACAAAATGTTAGCAATGTCGGATTTCAAACTTATCCGTTGCTGCTGTTTTGAAACCATGATTGAGAAGTCCATTTAGGGATAAGTACATTTTAAATTTCCCAAGCAGAGCTGGGAGTTAGTGCAGGTTATGAGTAAAATACTGAAAAGACCCGTTAGGAGAGCATTAATTTATCTCTGTAAGTCGCACTTAGTCACAAAAGATTAACTCATAAATGCATAAACATAGTCTGTGCAATCATAAAAGCATGTAAAACACATTACTATGGTTTTGTATTGGCACTTACACTTAATCTGCCAGCTGCACAATGTCTCCAAAGGGTGATTGGCATGGTAAGTTTTGTGTCAGTTCTGTCATAATCACCAGGGAATTCTGTCTTCTCTGGGATTTTTTTTTTCCCCTTCTTCTCTATAACCTCCTTTTCATATGCATCTTTTCCCACTTGATCTGATAATCGCATGTGAAATACTTGTTTCTTCTCTTGACCTTCTTACTTGGCATATCTCAGGCTAGTCTATTGCATGCTGCATTTTCCTGGAACACAACTTAGTTTCTTGCCTGATTAACTTTCTGTTACTGAGTCTAAACTGGCAAACTTCTGCAATTTCCCAGAGGCAGATGTGTCATACCTTCTGCTCTTGTGAAGATATCTTTAAATACTTGCAACAGAACAGCAAAGCTGATGTGCACAGGGTCTGAATTTTATCATTGCAGGATGAAATCATGGTATCACATTCCTCCTCTGAAGATAGTTCTTCACTGGCAGAATTTCCTGTTGGGTTTTTTTGGTTTGGTTTTTTTTTGGTTTTTTTTTTTTTGGGGGGGGGTGTTGTTTGTTTGTTTGGGGTTTTTTGTTTTCAAGCAACTGAACAATTCAGTTACAATGCAGGATCAGTGACTAGATACACAGAGAGGACTCTTTAGCCTAGAAAAGAGATGATTTGCACGTTATGGTTAGAGAGGAATAAAGTAAAAGTTCATAAAACTGCAAGTGAAATGGAGAAAATAGATAGGGAACAACTGTTTTATCCACTGAAGAACATGAACTAACAGGTATCAAAATAACACCTGGTAGATTCAGCATGAGCAAAACAATGCTGCATTTCATGAAGTCCATGATTAGGCTGCAGAACTCCTTGGCACAGGATACTGTGCATACTGAAATGTGTGTGAATTCAGGAAAGGACTTGACAAATTAATCTGAAAAGTCAGCTGGGGACCTGAGGTGCCACCTCTGCAGAAAGTGCTGCAACCCCATTTGGGAGAGTATCTATGCTTTTGTGTACTTATGCTCTTTTCTGTTGGTTGCTGTCAGAGATGGATATTTGATCTGTTCCAGTGTTGCTTTTTCTTATGTTCTTAAGAGTCTAAAAGCTGAAATACTGCTGTTCCAGGCCTTGCTGAAGCCAACATACAGACTTCCCTTGAAGCCAGCAGATTATCAGTGAAGATCTTACATTGCAAGCAGCCACAGAAAGCATGTTGTATCTTTCACAATATAATAATGCAGAGATTGAGTCTTTGAGTCCTCATAGAGAAAGTATAAAACTCAGGAAATGATGGGTGGATAGGATTGTAAATGATGCTTCTACAGAACCAATACAGTCAACAAGCAATGAAAACTTCAGATAACTACACTTGAAAAATGTTCAGTTTCATCAAACAAAAGTTTCCACTAAAGATGATTCTGGTTTGTGTTATGGTGGTATCTGATGTCTTGAACTGTGTTCTTACTAATACTTATCACGTGTATCAATACGGTTCTCCAAAGTGGCTGATTCTAGCAGATTTTTGTAAGCTCATTGTCACACTGCAAGCAGAAGAAGGGCTATTACAGCTGTTTGTGAATCCAGACTGTTTCAGTAATGGTTCAGGCTGAAGTGGTTTGACTTCCCAAAACCATGTCTATTCAAGCTGTATGTAGTGATCAGGTATACCCAGAGATGCACTATGATCTGTTACAATTGCATTGGCAGGACCAGACATTTCTCTGGAAGCAATTAAAAGGAATATCTGCCTATAGCTCTTGATGTGAGGAAGGGAGACAGGAACCTTGCTAATGTGTTTATTGTTTTAGTAGTTCATTTAGTAATCATAGAATGGTTTGGGTTGGAAAGGACCTCAAAGATCATCTAGTTCCAACCCCCCTGCCATGGGCAGGGACACCCTCCACTAGACCAGGCTGCTCAAAGCCCCATAGTATGAAATAGTATGTTATGGAATGTCGTAATGTTGAGATGATTGTTCCTAAAAACAAAGGTGTAAGATGGATTGCAGCTATTGCTAATCAAGAAAGTTTATTGCTTGATTTTTGGATTGGTAATTGCTCAGTTTTCAAAAAAGGAGCTGGCCTCTCCTTTTCAGCCACTGTAGCAGTTTCCAAAGGTGGTCTAAAAAGTCACAGTTTGGTTTACAAACATTTGGCTGAGGTGTAAAGCAAATTGACCAAAACCGATTGTATATTGAAATAGGTTGTACTTCCAGAGGTCATCAGGAAAGCTGTGAAAATCCAGCTGCAAATAGAGAACTGGTTTAGGTATTTGGTTATGGGCAAAGTTGCTTTCTCTCTTTGATACCAGATCAAACTGATAAATGAGCGAGTTCTGTCTTGAAAATGACCAAATCTATAGATCACAGAAGTGCTACTGCAGTTACTTGTGATTAATACTTCTGTTCATTTTTTTAAAACAAACATCATGCAAAAAAATTATTATGAAATAAGAACTTGTATTTTAATCAACAAAACTAGGTACAACTAATGACTAGAAGTACCCTGATTCTACAGCAGAATGAAATTCTTGCACTGTAAAAGTGTACTAGTAATGGTAAGCTCCCATTAAGGGAATTGCTCGTGCAGTCATTATTGTAAATGCTCCTGTGTCCTCTTACTTTATCTGGGTTAACTTGGGCAAGAATGGTCTAGAATTGCTGAAGAGGGTGGGGTTTTTTTATTTATTTGTTCAGCTTACTCTTTCTGTTCCTTCTTTCTGTTGCTGCTTGTGTTGCTTCTCTGGAATATGTTTGCCATATGTGAAACAAAAAATCAATTACTTTTTTCTTGAAAGGCATACACATTTGGTAAGGGTTTCACTGTCAGTAGGCTTTTATTTACAGCAGGGTTTATGCAGATCAAATCTCTCATCTAGAGCTATCTGAAATACCTGCCTCCAGAGTTTTCCCACATTTTATCATCCTTTCCAATACAAGCAAGAGACAAAAGGCTGAACTGTGTTAATCACAGATTGACTTCTGGGAAAAAGTGTGGTGAGAAAAGATACCTCTCACGATTAAACTAGATCAAAAAGGTGCTGCTACGATAAGGATACAGGTGAAGTTGTCTTGGAGTCCGAGAACTAATTTCAGTCATGTCCTTGCCTTTCAAGTAAAATGAAATAAAAGTGAGAGGAATTTTGCATAGACTGATTCTTATTGTATTGATTAGAAGGTATATGGCCTCTGTTCTTATTTATCTGGTATACAGCTAAATTTCCTATAAATGGAAAGTGGTAGTTTGATGAAAATTAGTTTTGTATGCTTCAGAATCTACCATTTGTAAATTACAGGCTTTTATAACATATATAAACAGAATGTTAATGGCTGGCTCTATATTTGGTCTCCATACACAGCAGTTCACCAAATACCTTCCACACTTACAGTACCATATACAAACTTGAACTCCAGCTTAGGGAGGTAGTGGCTACAGAGAACAAGTGATTAACTTGAAAATATTTAGAAGCAAGAAGGATGATGATGCATATTTAGGGTCATGTTTGGAACCACATTGTCTGTGAAGGTTTATAAACAAGCACAGTTAATTAGACTATCTAGGAAAACACAATTTTGGAATATGTTGGACACTAGAATGGCCTCCCAGTGAGAGAAGCTCTTTCCTTACAGCTTGTTTAATTATATTTTCTGAAGTAGGAGGATAAGTCATAGAAGAGTGACAATTTCTGTAAGAATAAAAATAAATGCATATTTCAAAATTATGCATTTTTATTTGGAGCACAGCTGCAAGATGCATGAAACGCTCTTTGCTCTTAGGGAAAATAATGTCAAGATATGCTTTAAGTGGCTGCCTTTGCCTACCAGGCATAAAAGAGAAGTAACAGAATAATGACTTAAACAACATATCCAGAGAATACTGGAAGAAAGAGCAAATATATTCCTTAAATTGTACCATAACTGATAAGAGCTGTAACAGTCATCTTTCATAAAATTTGGAACATTTTATTAAAAACAAAAAAAGACTACAGTGGGGGAAATAAGGATGCAGTAAGCAATCTGCACACATGGTAAGCTTATATGGTATAACCCATTTTCTCTGATTCCTGGTGGGTACAATACACATTTCAGTTCTTACCCATAACCATCTTGTATCTCATCTGCTTCACAGTCAAAACAATTTTAGAAACTGCTGTTGCTTTTATGTGGTCTCAGGCTGTTCTTCCTGTCCACCTACCTATCATAGTAGACACATGTTAAATGTCCCAAGAGAAACTAAAATTCCATCAGAGTTGATTCAGCAGGCAGTGGTTAACATGCTGCGCGGCCACTTCTCTGAGGAGTCCTGTGAGGTTCTGGACAACGTAACGTTCAGTTTCTGGGCAGAAAATTGCAGTTTTCAGCCTTCTGGATGGGGTGATTTATTTTCTGAGTATAATCAGCTGCAGTATTCTTGCAGCGTGCAAGCAAATTGAAGCAGTAACTCTGGGAGGTGGGAATTTGCCAATTTGTCTTAGCCTTAGCTCCAAAAGCCAAAATACGACAATTTAAATGTGTGCACTAACTGTTTCACTGCTATTATTTTCCAGAAATATCCAGCTGCTTTGTTTTGTGGGCAGAGTTTGAATGGATTCATGCTACTTCTTGTCCAATTTTCAGAGGGGCTTAAAAAGCTTCCATTGCATCATAGCTTATAAATTCATTAAAGTACGTTAATTTAGCATGGTCCATTGAAAACTTCCTGTCATAAGAGGAAGTATGTGACTATTTAATTTAGAAAATTATACTACTTCTCTCATCCCTCTGTTTTCTCCCCCATAGGACTGGGCTAGACATAACTAGAGCTCACTGGGAAGAAAAGTCATGGTTCAGTAGGATTTTTTCCTTCCTTCCTTCCTTCCTTCCTTCCTTCCTTCCTTCCTTCCTTCCTTCCTTCCTTCCTCTTCCTTCCTTCCTTCCTTCCTTCCCCTGGTTTATCTCATACTACTATGTAGCTGTTATATGTTCCTCTCTCCACCAGTCTTCTGGACACACCCAACTAATTACTCAAATGTTATTGTGGGTTAGAGTAGGAGAATATTTCTGAAAGTATGTTCATTTCATAATGAATTAAAGAGAGGGAAAAGGGTGCCTCAGCCAAATTACTGCGCTCTGTCTGGGCTTATAAACAGAATAACCTGACTTCAGTAAGGGTGTTCTTGGTGAAGCTCTTTGGAAAGGAGAAACAGATCTTATTTCTGTAAGTTTTAGCCAAATAAGGATAAGTTTAATTCAATTGTTCAAAGGCAATAATGAAAGCTGCAAATACTGATAGATTTACCAGTGCTAGCTGGATAACCACCCCGCAATTCAATACATTGCTTAACATGTTCTGTAATTCAAATGTTGCTTTTGTAACCATGAACTTATCCCCCTACACTTGAATTATCTATTTGAACAGGAATTTGGGATACCATGTCAAATTTTCTGTCATAAAACTGTTTCACTGGGTGTTCAGGTGTTGTGTGCATTTGATTCAAGAGCGGTCTATTTTGCCTTGTTTATGTCTCCATTATTCTCTCTAGCTGTATAATACAGAGATGCATTACAAAGTATTTTGAACATACTGTTTGCGACCTTAGGTACTAAAAAAAAAAAAATCTTCCCTCTTTTCAAGAAAAATAAATGTGAGCAGCACTTTCTTCTAAAAGGCCTCTTGAATTTTTAGAAGCACTAACTTGATACTTCTAGAAGAGACAAAAAAAAAAAAAAAAGTTTCATTTTCTTTGAAGTTCAAGACCCTTTCCCTCCTCTGTTCAGATTTCTTTTAGTACACAGCTATCCGAATTACCTCCCCAGACCTATTTGTCCTCTACACTGTCAAAATCAAATCTTTGAAATTTACTGTCCATTTAAAATGTAGCCCTTAATGAGGTTACACTGCTGAGGGGAAGCTGTTCCCATGTAACAGATATGCAGCAAATTTGTAGTCCCTTACAGAGAAGGGCTATAGGTTGTAACTTGAGGAAATCCATCTTGAAGATGAAACACTGTATCTCTTTTGCAGGAAGCCACTTCAGCTGTAGACACACAACTTTATTATAATAAGCCTCAGAAAGCTGAGTTCAGTCTTGCTGATTTGCCTGCTTTCAGATCTGTTCATCATATCCGTACTTTTCCCTCTGTTACTCTTCTTGAATCTCATTGCTTGCTGTCCTCCTCAGCTGTATGTCTCAGCATGAAAAGTCATCTAGAATTACTTGGACTAAAAGTAGCTATTGGTTTTTCCATGTATATATCATCAGCTGTGGCTGTGGCCAGGGAATAGCACCAATAACTTGGTAGGGAATAATAGCTAGGATCAAGGACCAAGTAATAGATCTGCAGGGAGAAGCCCTGAGGTTGTACTTCAGCATGTAACGCCCCAGAGATGATCCAAGCGTACATTGTGATCAGAGTTTAATAACGTCAAATGTTATTTGGCGCCACACAAGTGAACAATTAAGAAGCTGTTTTTCTGTAAAGAGGGAGGAGCAGGGCATTCAGCCAGGTGAAGAAGCAGAGATATTTGTGTCTTCTAGATAACTGCTCATTATCATTTGGAAGTGGTTACCTCTGTTAAATAAGCGTGCTTTAAAAAACATAAAATAAAAAGAATCTGACAATGCAGACTTGGGCTTGTTGGGCCACAAGGAAGGAATGTAAGTAGTTTGTTCTAGAAATAACTCTTTGATTAGTGATTAGTAAGCCAGGTTATGGGGGATGCTTAATGCAATGGAAATTGAAGGAGGAAATGTGTCACTGGTAATAGCAGAGAGATGACCATCTCAGCCCTTTGAGAAATGTTGATGGTTTTTACAGACTTGTAACAGATTAGGAAAGAAAACTGTTAAAGTGGGTAAGAGTACAGAGAAAGAAAAAAGAGAGAAACTTGATGTATTTACTGAGGAAAGCAAAGGGTATGATTTTGGGCTGCTTAGAAAGAGGGGTTTGCTATATGGATCTGGTTAAGATTTTTTTGTGAAAACAGCTAAATGGGAAATAGTTGGCTTTGTAAGGGAAACAATAAGTAGAGGACTTACAAGACTGTTAGTCCTCCAAATATTTTCAGCCAGGCTACAAGAAATATTTCTTGAGAAAATAATGTTTATCTTGAAACCAGGCTATTATATTCCTTTAGGACACAAAAGTGTCTAGAGTTGACATGAAGGATTTAATGGATTAGATAGCTGTTTTTCAGAGTCACCAATGATTGTAACATTCTTGGAGGTTGGTTTGACGTACACTGTCACTGGTTGTAAGTTTTGGTCATTGGAGACGTAACTCTTTTTCTAAATTTTGTATTGTTTTTATACTGGGATATTTGGGAAAGAGTGCACTGCTAAGAAGCTGATGTCTTCACTGGAGAAGAGCTAAGCTTACTATTACCTGTTCTCTTTTGGGAAGGTGGAGCATGCCTGAAGTACATCAGGCTCCAGAGGGTACTTCTGTTGTCAGATTTTAAAATACAAACCAAATTAAGTTCTCTACTGGTTCAAGTATACACAGAATAATCTTAATTGATTGGAACTCAGTATACTTTTATTTCCTAGAGTCATAGTTAGACTTTGGGTGAACTCCTTTAAAAAAAA
>VXBL01007713.1:458485-494402 GCA_013400195.1 Aramus guarauna
AAAGGCATGCAAAAGACCTTTCTGACAGTCCGACCCTTTTTAATGAAAATTGTGTGAAAAGTAATGCTTCATTGACAAAGGTCTTCCTTGCGATGGCATGATAAATGCTAGCCAACACAATAGGAAGCAACTGAAAATCATTTGACAGATTGATGCAAAGATGAGATGTCTCTTTCTCTGTTTCGTGTCATTGTTTGAATTTACTGGAAGGATTGCCTGTCTCCATAATACTGTGGGGAAATGAAGTCCTTGTGGGTGAAGATACCAGAATCTAACAGAAGATGTGTTGCTGGGATTGTACTACTGACCCACCAATAAAGATGATGATAGTGGTCAGGAGATGTTAAGTGAGATGAGAGAAGATGCAAATTTAGTACAGGGAGCAATAGTATTACATTTCAACTATCCACATACAGCCTTTATCAGGTTGAGACATGCAGATACATTTTTTGGATGCAGTAAATGATGCTTCCTAGTTTTACAATCTGTTAGAAATGATGCCATTCTACATTTGCTTTTAGGTGATATGCAGGACTTCATTCAGAATGTTTGAGTGGAGAGCTCTCAGTAGTACCAATCTCATTATAGTGGTGTTTAGCATTGTGGCTGGAGAGAGCAGACCAAATGAAGTGCATGAATGTTCTATTTCAAGAAAGGGAGCTAGGTGAAAATGAAGTCCAATTGTCAGAAATAAATAAATAAAAAGCAAGAAAGCGATAAGTATTCTGGACATCATATTAAAAAAAACCAAAGGTATTTAAAAAAAAAATCATTTAAATGTGTGACACCACTCATGAAGAAAACATTGGTCCAGCAAATCCCTTTCCATGGTTCCATAAGTTAGGAGGCAATCATAGGAAAAGATAAGATTTTCAGAGGGGAAAGCTTGCCCCAATTAGAAAAACAAGAAAGCAAGTAAAATTGGCAAGTCCCCTTTTTTCTTTTAAACAAAAAATTATGGGTACTAAAAAGTAATTTGAGGAGCACCCTGCAGAGGATTCTTAAGCTGATAAATAGTGGTCTTGCATCAAAAACAGATCATTTAGGGGATCAGTGAGCGTAAAGTATAGGAGACAGTCAGGGTTGATAAGGCCTGAAGAGCAAGGCTCAGTTCTTGGTATTGAACTTTTCTGCTGAAGGTATTGGGAAGGTTGCCACTTTATACATTTTGTAGCAGCAGATCAGAATAGCTAAGTCAGTTTATTGTAAATTTACAGAAACTGTTAGGTAAAGATAGCTTAGACACCAGATGGCATTCACCTGAGATTCTGAAAAAACCCTCATCTGTGAAATAGCAGAACTGGTGGCCAAGGTATGCAGTCTGCCACCATAAATGGTCACTGTGCCAGAGAAGGAGTAGATTGAAGTTACATTGGCAGTACACAAGCAGAGCTCTAAATGGGACCCCAGAAACTGTAAACTGATAATTTGGACTTTCATTTGTCTTCAACAAAGAGTAGGATGATGAATGCATGAGTAAACAGTGTCTTTGGAGAGTTGCTATGGTTTCTTTAAAAGGAAATCCTGTTCCACTGAACTGCTGGACTCTATGAGGTATCAGTAAGCATGTGGATAAGGGCATCCCAGGAACATAAGGGATTTGAATTTTTTGAAAAGCCTTTGGCAAGGTTCTATATTGATTCTTATTTAAAAAAAAAAAAAAGTGTTGGAGGAGGTGGTCATTAATAGTCTTGCAGCTGGCTACAGTTGAAAGCCAAACAGGGTATATTGATTTTTTTTTTTTTTTTTTTGAACNTTTTTTTTTTTTTTTTTTTTTTTTTTTTTTTTTGAACGGCACGGTCAGTAGTCATGTCTTTCAAGGATTCGTGCTGGGAGCAATTCTGGTCAACATCTTCATTCATGACCTGAAGAAAGTAGTGAACAGAAGTTTGTGGGCAATACTAACTTCTTTTGGGTAATCAAAAAGATTATCCAAATCTTTCCTTGCTATCCAAGGAAAAGAACTCCAAAAAGACTTGTAAAACTAGGTGGGCAAATTAGTGGTAGAAGAGCTTTAAATGCAAAGCATCTAGGTAGAAATAATCTAAACCTTTACACGGTATTGAGCTGAGTCACAGTGCAGGAAAAGTCTTGTAGTCATCATTGGCAGTTCTCTGAAATCATTGGCTCAGCACAAGTAATTTTCAAAAATGCCAACAATATGTCATCATCACCGTGTCACCAGAAAGGGTATTGAGAACAAGACAGAGGTGATATTTTGTCACTGTACAAAACCTTAGTGTGCCCACATCTTGAATATTGGGTAGAGCTTTAGTGTCTGCATCTCAAGAAGGAAGTAGTAAAGTGAATTAGAGATGATATGAAGAATGGGAATTAATGCTATAGAGAATAGAGTAGCTGCCTTTAAAAGGAAAAATTTAAAGTCAGGTGCTTTAATTCGAAGAGGAGAAGGCTGAAGTGTAGATGCAATCAAAGTGTACAAAATCAGAACAGCACTGGATAAACTGAATGTGGAATTGTTCACCAAATTGTGCAATGAAGAAACAGGTAGCATTCAAAACTAGTAAACGGTTTAGTGGATAAATGAAAGTACTTCTTTGTGCATCAGGTTTGAACCTCTAGAGCGTGTTGCTGCATGAGATTGTGAAGTGGGCAGTATCAGCAGGTTCAGAAAGGGATTAGATACATTCATGGGGAACAAGGATACTAACAGGACTGGGCCAGGGATAATATCTTCTGATATTCCCTAGTACAGCAATTATGGATGATGGAGAAGTACGAGAGGAAGGTACTGTAGGAAGGAATAGGGTCATGTGCTCGCCCTAAATGCCATCTGTCGTTGCTACTCCTGGAAATAGAGTGCTAGGCTACAGCTACCTGTAATCCAGTAGGATATTATTTCTTACATTCTTATTTTTTGGTTGTTTAATGAAGACATTTGCTCAGAATTTTAAATGGACTCAGGGCAGGAGGCTGACTGAGTTTGTCTGAGAGAATGTCTCCTCCTAATTGTGATGCACAATTAGGTATTGCTCACTGCCAGAAAGAGAGAGTAGACTGGGCCTGTATTTTACTGGTATCATACACATCTTCACTTCTTCCAGTTTCTTTGTACCCAAAGTTATCCAATCAAAGTGATGAAGTGCTGTACTTAATGAGTAACCACATTTAAGGTGATGCACAGTGACCGACCAAATGCAGCAATTACCTGCCCCTCTTGCCAAGTAAAACACAGTAGCTTAAACCATGATTTAGTCTGACAAACGATTTGTGGTTTAAGCCTGGTACCTCTTGATTCACCGACCAACAGTCAGTTAGTGCAATTTGGGTGATGAATGTTAACTCATTAGGCTCCAGTACTGATTTTTTTCCAACTGAAATCTCTACCCTTTGTATTTTGTCCCTCTTTTGCCAGGCTTTTTCTCCACAATATTCAGCACTCTAGCCTTACTTAAGAAAAGACTGTGTTTGAGGATTAGAAATGAGTGTAACTTGCTAGGACCCAGAACTACGGATTCAACTCAACAATGCTGTTCAGATCACTTGGTATTTTGGTAACTGATGTAATGTCAAAGCCACTGATGCAATGAAACCACGTGCCGTCTTGGCTGTGGAAGCAATGTCTGACAGAGCTGGATCAATGACCGCATAGCTTTTAAAGGGAGTCCTTGTCAATACAAGTGCAACAGAGCACCATCTCCTCTCTATCTGTGACTAGAAGAAAGGAATGAGAAACCACTTTGAACCAGATGATGATTGCTTCTAAATTAAATAGGGATCTTGAGCTTGGTATTTTCCGTACAGCTCAGTTTACTCTTTGTATCTTGTAGAAAGTACATTTGATGCATCTTGCTGCACTTTGTCTTATGCACAGAAGATTGCAGGTCAAATAAGCATGAGAGAATTAAAAGAAAAAAGAAAAAACAACTGCGGTAAAGGTAGAAAGAAGGAAAAGAAAATCAACCTGGAATATTTCATATCTCTAATCGCTTAGCTGTTTTCTTGAGGTCAGATACCTCTATACAACATTGACAACCGAAATAGTCTAATGACTGTTAGCTAGGAAATTACTACATTTAAAATGTGACAACAAAGGGACTGCCTTTAACAATGCTAGTAATTCTTACCTGTTAACAAATGCTGTTTACTGCCTTCCATGTGGGTTGTTACGTCATGTTGCAAGCATGAAGCTTTGCACATCTTTGAGATGGTTAGCATGCGCTTAAACATCCAAACCTGCCAATATTGAAAAGAGCGAATCGAACATGTAAGCAAAGGAGCAGAACAGAGATCACCTTGTTCTTTTGGTAATTATCTTTGTATATAGCTAACTAGCAACAGACCAAAATGACTGGAAAGAAGCTGAAGAAGAGCATATGCATCAGCAATGCTTGCCGGTTTTACTAATCCTAAAATGAATACAGGAAATGCAAAACCTGAAGGGTATGTGTCAAGAAGCTAAACATGGATTCATCCAACAGATGTTGTTGCACAGCACGTTTCTTGTCTCTGCCTGTAGAGTCTTCGTCTTAGCAGGAGAGGGGCAATCACTCTGTCTAATGTCTTTCTGAAACTATTTAAATTCCACTAGACATTTCACATTCTGAGGGGGAGGCAGTTAGAGTTTGTGGTATGAGTTTAAATGGAGTCGTCTTTCTCTTTTTTTTTTCTTTTTTTTTTTTTTTTCAAATCACCCTTGTAGCAAAGGGTAAGTGGAGGCCTGATCCTTATCTTTCACCTGCAGATCAGTATTAGTTTTGATAGAATTGCAGGACAAATTAATCCACAATTCAGGCTGTGCTGTAAAATTTAACACACAACCTTAGCAGTTATCCCTGTTCTGCAGACAGATCAGGGTCATTAAGACCTGTTGGTGCATCCAAGGCCCTGAACAAGCCTCACCTGGACCTTCCACCCATGCACCTTCTGCCCAGTGCTTCTGGAGCTCCACTTAAGCTTGGGCCCCCAATCTGCACCTGAGCTACATCACAGTGTACCTGTGCTTAACCCTTTCCCCACTGCCCTGATTTTCTCACTGAGCTTCCTGGATTGACCTCAGATGTGACTAATTACCTTGCCATGTCTGATGATCAGCAGACTGTCACCGTCACCACCCCTGCCCTGATTAAATACTGCAGGACATTGTCCTCATCAGGGAGGTGATTGCCTCTGACTGGCTTGTGGCTGTCTGCAGTCACAGCCTCATGGAGCAGCCCAGCTCTTCTTGTTCCCTGGCTGTTAGCTCAGGCTTCTGTGAAGGACTTGAAGTTATACTGCCAGACACACTGCAGTGTAACATAGCTTGGGCAAGGGCTGGGGGAGCCTGACCTGAGCTTAAGTGGGGCTCCTGGGGCCTTGGGTAGAAGGTATGGGTGGAGGGCTCAGGTGAGGCTGCTCAGGACAATTAAGGGAAATCAGTGCGTTCAGGGCCCTGATGCAGAAGAAAGGAAGCTTGGGTGGCTTATTGGCACTGGAACTGAGAAAGACAAAGAGGTTTTGTAACTATTAATGTATGATCTCAAGGCTGTGGCACAGTGGCCAGCAGTTGGTTAGTTTAGATGTGAGTTCAACTTTGTTATTGCTAGTATTCTTCTTTCTTCTTTAGAACATGACTTGACAGCATCAAGAACCTTTCTGTGCTGCTTGAGCATAGTGCATTCAATCCATGCAGTGTCCAAAGCTTACCATTAACTTGTCGCTTGACCTTACTGAAAAAATAATACACAAAAATAAATGGTTTTCTGATCTCTGATACTATTTATCTGTATTGATTGTGAGAAAATATACATATAAAGGCAGAAGATTAAAATTTATTCTGACTTTGTACTTCCAGGTTCCTGAGCATGCAGAACTTGCCTGGATTCTTGGATGCTTAACTAATATGCCACGTCTACTACGCTTGCCCCAGTGGAAGGTATGGATAGTTTCAGAAATTGAAAGGAAGTGTATGGGACTTCAGTAGAACCACTGTCCTTGAAATACTTATTTTCTGTCAAGTAGCAATTGTATCTTCTTGTCCTTGCTTTAGGTTTAAGTAATTGTCTAGTCCTATGGTGGAAGGAGGAAAATGTGTTTTTCCAGGTCTGTTGCTATCAGTGAACGTTTTTCTGCTGGAAGCTACAGGATAATATTTTTGGCAGAGACTTGCGGAAACTACTAAATACGAGGGTTGTTTAGTGTTGTTAAACTGATTTTGCTGGAATGCTTGGAGTTATTTTAATGGTTATTTAATAATGCAAAAAACTTACAAGATATTGTAGTGGAAAACTTGAGCCTTGCTGATTAGTTTCATAAACAGCTTTTCTTTTTTCACTGTGAAGAGTGGCTGTTCTTCAGATTTTATGGAAGAAGGTGCAAAAGAAGCATGTGTTGGAAGAGGAGTATAAAAATTATGAATATTAAAAATTTATTGAGTGATAAAGTCAATGCACCTTTAATGTTTGTCTTTACAAGTTTCAAATGTTCATCTTCTTAATCTTGGTATTGCATCAGCATGACTGCATCAACTGAATTCTTGCATTTAATTTCCTTGTATTTTATTTTGGCATTTAGTAAGCAGAAGAACCAAAAGGCAGGAGAGAGAAGTATCAAAAAAGGGGAAAAAAAATCTTAAGAGCAGTTTGGCTTGCAGAGTTCAGAGCAGTCTTAAATACCTCCAGATGTTTTCTTTTTTTTCTGTTTTTCTTCTTAATTAAATAAAAACAGTAAAACTTAAATACAGCAACCAGCGTTAATGCATGGCATAGATTAAAGCCAACCTTTTCAAACCTGAGGTTCTAAAGTTAAGCTCTTAAATCCAACTTTGACTGGATTAACTTTCCAAAACTACAGATAGGTGTTACAGGTGCTAGGCTTTGCAAATTAGGTCCTCTGAACCCTAGGCACTGAGAGATGTAGACAGAAGACAGGATCTGTATGAGAGGGTGAGAAAAATCTAAAGATAATTTCGGGAGTGTTGTTGAAATAATTAAGATTTTAAGAGTTTTAGTGTATTTAGCTATTGTTAAAAGAAAAAACTAGATATGCCATTGCTAGAACAGAATGAGTATCTGTAGCCTGACTGTCGTGGTTTAAATGATCCATATCATAGAGTGGTAAAGGACTTCAGGACAGTGGGTGGATTGTGGGGAGCAATGTGAGCTAATGGAGGGAACGCTGGACTCTGCCACTGTAGTTCTGGTTTCTCTTCCTGGCTGTCACTGACTGTCCTGGTAACTGCGTTTGGTTGCTACATCTTGATCTCTTTTCTGTGAACCACAGGTATCTTATCTCTATTACAAAGCATTTCAAAAATTTACTGCTAAAAATGCTATTTAAAATGTAGGGGTTATCAATAATAGGTGTAATAAGCCATTACATAATGTATTCGTAATAATTTTTGTTAGTAAGATTGCAAACAGAAATAAAAAGCAAGCCTATGTTTTATCCTCACTACAATATCAGAACAGTATAGTGAAATTCATAAATTTAGGACATAAAATGGGATGTGTTGTATTCACAAGGAATGGATTTTACACAGCACACTTTTCTCTTGAGTTATGCAATAAGTTACTTAAATTGCTCGGAATTCTAATTAATTAAAATCACAGGCTTTGACATCATTAGCCAAAAGTGTGATTCCTCTCTGTTTTTCTTTTGCAAACAGATGAAGCGTGCCAGCCAGAATAATGAAGGAACTGTTGGTTTGCTGACGTATCCAGTGCTTCAAGCAGCAGATATTTTGCTGTACAAGTAAGAGGCAAATGTCGGTTCAGCTCCATTAGAACGAATGTTTGTCAGGTCAACATGCTAACTTATTAAGTGGGGGAGCTGGATGTGATTGGATCAGAAGATTGGGAATGGATGACAGATTTTTACCTCTCAAGCGGCTGGCTGAAAACTGGCCTGATTTGAAAGCAACTGACAGGGCTGTAAAGAGAAAAAGCTGATCACTTCAGAACAATTCTTAGGAATTATAATACATTGATGATTAATTATACATATTACATATTTGCACACACACATATATTTATAAGTAGTTATTCTTCATTTTATGCAGTGTACTGTAGAGATACTTAAGCTGACTATGTATAGTATACCCATATTAGTGTGGGATTCTGTGTAGGCCTGTTGATACGGATGAAGTCGTGAGTAATTTACTGCACCTTGTGGTACCTGGGCTAGTTCATTTTTCTCTGTGATGTACTGTGTGCTGCAACGGAATACAGGCTAGTGAGGGACTAGTGACTCAGCATGGCTAAGTTTGTAGCCTAGCTGATGGAGCTTGTAGTGCATTCTTGTTACCAGTTGCATTTCATAATGTTTTAAACCGTCTCAATAAGTAAATGTTAGAGACACTGCATATGCATTAATTATTTTTATGTTCTGAGCATATGTACTTTGTGGACTTGTTCTGAAGTGAAGTTGTGAAGATTTGTTGGGACAGAGAAGTAATACAGAACTATGAAGGCAGGGACTTTAGGAGGACAGAATAACCAAGACTAGCCAGTTGTTAACCCCAAAAAATGTATCTAGAGAAATTTAATCTGAAGTGATCATTAGTAGGAGAAAACAATAACGTTAGAAGACCAGTAGATGGTATTTCTAGTTCACTTGAATTTTAGCTAAAAATAATGGGAAACAAGCAAAAGTCAGAATGAATTTGAACATTAAAATAATCTTCTAAGCAGTGAGCCCCATTTGATTGTCAAGCAGTATTTAAGGGTGAAATTTAGACAACGTTATCAGAAATCACCTTGTTTTGATTGAGCTCAACCATGTGTGTCTCTTCCATCTCTAAGATCATGCGATGTATCTTTCCTTAGTGAAGCCTGTGGTTTGTTTGCTATTATGTGTATTAACAGCAGGCTGTCCAGACAGAGCACAAAACAAGGAAGTGAAAGAGAAACAATATCTCTTTGAAGAAATTTGACATAATATCTTTAATAAGAAATGTTTTAATGTAAAAACATAATATAGGGAACAAGAATCAGGGAGAAATGGAAACACAGGAAGGGAACAGCAGTCATGAAGAAGAATTAAGAGCTGGAGGAGGGGTAAAAACACTACTAATTCAGATGAACCAAGGATCAAAGAGACAGGAAAATGGACAGAAGGTAAATATATGACAGAAAGGAATAAAAATAGTACCAGGACAGAAATATTAAAACAGCAGCAAGGAAAAGGGCAAATAATCATGCAGAGACATTTATAAAGACAATATGTTTTTTGTTTAGTGGCAAACTTTGTGAATATGGAACCATTTTGGCATATGGAAACGTTTCTTTTGACCTGCTTAAAGTATATTGATTATGGTAACTAATTTTCTTTCTGTTAGTTGTAGGCCACTGATTTCCTATTGGCTACTGTAACTGGTTTTAGGTTGCCTTGCTGACTGTTTGGTGGGGAGTAAAGGTGGACAAATTGATTCCTGGATGTCAGTCCAGTAATTCAGAATTGGAAGGAAAGAGTACCGTGTGGAACTGAAATTTTCTGGGAACTTAAAAGATGCATAGTGAACTTTCTTACGCTGGAACATATCCAGGATTCAGAGCTGAATACCCCACAAGCCTTAGAAAAGAAATCTACTGGGGGAGGGGAGAGTAATCAAAAGCTGGCAAGACTTCAAGTCTGCCTCATCTAAAAGAATCATACATTTTTAGTGAGTATGATTAACTGTGGGAAAGAATCACCAGGGGAAGTAATGGATTCTTCACCTCCTTGTGTCCTCTGCAGACTGAGTTTTCCTCCAGAACTGTGTTCAAGCTATTGAGTTCAATACAGAAGATCAAATGATCTTTTGATCCTAATAGTTCTAATCTATGAATGGTAACACTTGTGGCGGTAGAGGCACTGGCCCACATGATATATATATAATGGTGACCTGTAAGGAAGAAATACTCTCTTCTTTCCTTCCCTTGATAAAAACAACAGTTATATTTTCCTGAGACTTGACAAAGCAAGGTGCTTGCACTTTATGCCTTGCAGATCTTTCTTACTTTGTTCACACACTGTAACACATGCTCTTTGATCTCTAAAAAGACAGCAGGAGATACTACAAAAACCTTTCTTTGAGTTGAGTTTAATGATTTGCTCTTATTGGTATCTTTACCATTATGTTTTCACGAAGAGCTATTTTTGCCCTTGGAGATGTGCTTCAGTTCAGGACAAAAAGCAGACTCATCCTGGGATACAGTCAGTTTGGGATCTTGTTCCCACAGCACCTATATCTAGCTGCGACTGAGTGTTTGGCTCAATCTGGCCCTCACTCATGGCAGAAGCTGTGGCAGTCTTGAGTAACATTTCAGCAGAACTGAGAGCTTTTCTGAGTTTCCTGTATCTGTCTTTTATTAAAAGGTCGACACATGTTCCTGTTGGAGAAGATCAAGTCCTGCACCTGGAACTAGCCCAAGATATAGCACAGCACTTCAATAAGAAATACGGAGAATTCTTTCCTGTGCCCAAAGCCATTTTAAGTGAGCTGGTCTTGGTTATTTTTTTTTCTTCCCCCTTAACTGCACTTCAAGATTGAAGATGGATCTAAATATCGTGAAAATAGTTTCAGGGACCAAGAAAAGGGAGCGGAAAATTAAAAACTGACAACAAAAGACTAGAGTCTGTGAAACCAAACTCCCAAGATAGACATAAGGCTTTACAAATCCCCAGTAGAGGAATGTATGTGACGTCTGGTATTCTAGTCCAGGGGCCAGATGCACTCCGCTGCTGCCAGTCAGCCTTGCTCTTCACGTATTGGACCTTTTAAGAGGAGGGTCTCTGCTCCATGTTGCTAGTTCAGGAGACATGTCAGGAACAAGACAGGAGACCTCTAGCAAGCAGAATTCTTCAATGTCTGAGTGGTAGATGTTTACATCAAGCATGCTAAACAGCTTGTAGGTTTATTTCTACAATGCTTCAAAATCTTTTAAGTGTGTTTAATATATACTTGCATATTTCAGTCAGGGTCTCTTACAGAGCTTAGACTTACCAGTTTTGATCTTAGACTCAAGGAGACTTAGAAGGAAAATCTTCTCAGCCATTTTTGAGCTATAAGGTCATAGGCCGGGGGGTGAGGAGGAATCAGATGGCACAAATGGCATGTTTGTTAAGAAACGTGAAGAATTGGGCAAGGAAGAAGCATTGCATCTTTGTTGTGAGTAATGTAGAGGAATGCACAGCAGAGACCTTCGCCCCCAAAAGGGCAAGGAGCTCTCACCTTAGAAAAGACAGGCAGTAATAAACCTTTCTCAGTTTTCAAGCCTCAGTGACAAAAATGGTGTTAGACTCAGAGTGGAGCTTAGGGAATACTAGGTATGGCAAGCTCTGCAATTTCTAACAATGAAATACTAAGCACTGTAACAAAGAGCTGAGTGTAGACTATGATGGAGGTGAGACTGTTTCCCAGGAAATAAAAAAACTCAATTTGAAAGAAAACAAACAAACAAAAAAACTCCAACACTTTTCACTTTCCTCATGAAAAGCATACCTTTATAAGGGCATAAGTATATGCAAAACAATGAAATATCCTAGATGAATGGAGAAGTTAGGGACCTATTCAGGCTCACTAGCTGTAAGAGGTTAGATTACCTGGACTACTTCAAATTTACAAAAAAGAGACTCTTTCAAAAGGTGATTCAGAACAGAGCATTTTCTGGGGCAATCTGAATGGTACCCAGGAAGAACACTTATCCTTTCACTGAGTACATAGCCATCTATGAGGAGTATGAGGGCAATATAGTTGGCTGTGTTAGGTGTCTGAAAACAATTGGTGTGAGTACTTTCTAGATCAGTGGTACTTTGTGTACTCCATGAATGATGTTTTTTGGTGAAAGATGAAACAGTTTGGGTTGACGCTGTTAAAGAAATACTTTGCGATATTCCTCGAACGCTACTATTCTATTTCATGTACATGCATGTATCTTACTAGTTTGTACAATACCCCCACCTTTCTTACCTGAACAATGCTTCCGCTCTAATGGAGTTGGTTAATGTTCAGTTAAGGATCTTTAAATAACTGTATTTAGAAGAATTACCAAGAGATTTTGGGTGGAAGTTTCCTAAAGTAAGGAGATTAACTGTTCTGGAATTCTTTTTTACCAGTGGGTTTAACCTGTTTCTCTCTTGTTACAGAACTCTTCAGTAATGTGAAGACTGTGCTCTCTGGGTAACTTGTCCCCAGTGCTAGGAATGCAAGGGAGGAGAGAGTTTTGGGGGAAAATCAGCATGTAGTCACAGAAAATGTTAGGAAGTGTCCCAGCAGAAGTTTCTGCTTAGCAAGGAGGGCAGAAATGGAGTAGGTTTTCATTTAGTTTATGGGAGTGGCTTAGAAGGACAGGGAAGGCATAAGAAGCATACGTGATTGTTTTATCCTTGCTTAAAAATGAGTTGTGAGCACAGAGAACACTGTCATGCTGCTATAAAGTGTTCTTAGCAATTGTCCTAAGAAAACGTTGTCTATGTGTGTTCGTAATAATCCCTCCCTCTTTTTTTTTAAGGTGCAACAAAGAAAATAAAATCCCTCAGAGATCCAACAGTGAAGATGTCCAAGTCAGACCCACAGAAGTTAGCTACTGTTAACATAGTGGACAGCCCTGATGAAATAGTGCTGAAATTCCGCAAAGCTGTGACTGACTTTACCTCTGAGGTGACCTACGACCCAGCTGGTCGCCCTGGTGTCTCCAATCTGGTGTCCATTCATGCTGCAGTAACGGGGCTTAGCATAAAAGAAGTGCTGCACCAATCTGCTGGTCTCGACACTGCTCACTACAAAATGGTAGTAGCAGAGTCAGTTATTCAAAAATTTGAACCTATCAGGAATGAAATCAAGAAACTCCAAGAAGACAAATCCCATCTGATAAAGGTTTTAGAGGATGGAGCAGAGAAAGCCAAAGAACTGGCTACCCCTATCTATCAAGAAATAAGACGACTAGTGGGATTTCAGTAGAAACTGTTGAGTAGTTGCAAGGACTTTTGTTTCCTGGGACAAACATTTCATTATTTGTATCTTCTTAATAATTTTGGTTTGAAACAAAACCTTTTTTACCCGAAACAAACACTTCTTTTTTCCTGGAAAATCCAAGTAGAACATTGCAGGTGTTTGCATTAAAAAATGTGCATGAAGCCAGATATTTCTAGTGGGACCAGCACTGAGCTTGTCTTGGATAGTCAAAGAGGGAGAATGGAAGCAATCACAATTCATGAAGCAGTCCTGCAAAGACAAAATATGAGATTGCCCAAATGGGGTTTTGGGTTTTTCCATTAACCACTGCAGGAAGCTGAGGTATAGGCAAGGTCATCAGAATCTAGCAGAAATATTTGCAGTCTTCTCAAGAACGTCCTTAGCTGTGCATGTGACCTTGTTACAGATGGACAACTCATCCCATTGGTGGTTATTCAGCTTTGATATGGTGGCTGAATGTGTTCTTGGATAACCAGAATAAAAGCACAGGCTTAAAAATCAAAATGCTCAGGGTGATGAAGAGAGAACTTACTGCCTCTCCCTATCATGCCCTCAAACTCAGTGTAATTTTGTCTCTGCATCTAGTTTGCGTGAAGTGAGTCAGTGTGTCTTATGGATGCGTATATCCCTGCTCTAAAACTCACTGTGACTACTGTGCTAGATGGCCTCTTTGATAGTCACTCCAAAGAATCCAGAGAGTGGACTTGAATTTAATTTCTGCCACCTGTGCCATCCTGCTGGTCAGGTCTGAAGTACTTCAGTGAGAAACATGTTCTTCAGCTGCTCCTATTCCACCTGCTGTTTGGTTTTGCAGGGAGATCCAGAATTTTTCAGTTCAGCGTCAAGCCTAGGATTCTTTATAAAAGGTGCATGGGAAAAGATCTAATCTTGTGTGAAGGAAATCTTAGGTTGAGAAATCAGACACCTTCCTGTAAAATTTACAAAATTACTTGTTTAGAAAATTATGCTGACATCAGAACCAGACTGAGATTAAATAGTTCTTTATGCAATCTCATAAGAGGTTTTATGAGCACTAAGAAAGCTCAGTGATGGGAGAATGGCCTTAGCCTCTGCTGATCTTAGGCTTCACAAGATCTGCAGACTGGGACCCGTGAGCCATGGCATGTGTTGGGTAATGTGTGGCAAAGGGGAATTGTCAAAAGGAGACACCCTCTTCTGAAGAGGGAGTAGTAGCACATGTTAAAAGGTAATGAAAGCCCTACTGGCCCTGTGCCAACATATTTAAGTGTATTATTGCACTTAATGGTGCTGTGTTTGAAATTGCTATACTGTAATGTAAATTGAGTTCATCCTGTACTCCAGCAGCTCATAACCATTATATGCCTACACCATTTGTCATGAAGGATTGCAGTTAGTAAAACTGGAAGGCTTTCTATGTAGTGCGGTTGCTTTCCTTTTTTTTTTTCTTTTTTTTTTTTAGAAGTATTTAGTTTTTAATTTAGTTAATTATCATAGTGAGGTGGTTCAGAAAGAATTATTTAATTTTGCAAAACAAGAAATTGTGGACTGAGCATCTGTAAATCTGTATTGAGACCTGTATTTATTTGTTAGGCATCTGAAGAAGAGAACTGCCATGCAAGAACTTGGTGATGACAGAGTTGCTAAAGTTAGTCAAGACTAGAGGAGCAGAATGGATGGTGACAGAATGATGGGAAACCAAACTTGGTTTAGACAAGTCCAAGGTAATGTCCTCTGGAAAGAAAAAGTGTTTTCAAACGTAGACCCTGGTTTCAAATTAGCTGCAGCGGATTAGGAAAGGGCACAGTTATAACTATGCATATTTAAGTAGTTTTACAAAACTTTTGTCAGTGTTTAACAGCCGCATTAGTCTGCATGGGATCTAAGACCAAAAATTAAGGCACGCAGTTACCATTGCTTACTGACTTGGCATAAAATGTTTGCTCTGACACTTTTTAACATGGATTGATTTCTGCAAAGGTCCCACAATAGGTTCCTTAAGAGAAGGTAACACAGTGCTCATGGAGATACTGAAAATCTTTAACACTAGTGTATCTAGTTTCTTCCTGTTTCTCTTTGTCACTAACAAAGATAGGAGCATATATTCGAAAAATGAATCATTGTTTCAAGTTGTCTTTACACTTCTGATACTCAAATCACCTAACATGTAGGGTTGGCATTCAACACACTTTCTTTTCAGTGAATAGGAAATAGGAGTACTCTATGATTCTAACTATGATTCATCTTTTGAGTATATGCTCCTATCTTTGTTAGCCAGTTCTCAACCCACAAGTGAGGCAGACTGAGAAATGGCTGAATGGCAGGGCCCAGAGAGTTGTGATAAGCAGTGCAGAGTCTAGTTGGAGGCCTCTAGCTAGTGGTATGTCCCACGAGTCAGTACTGGGTCCAGTCTTGTTAAACATGTTCATCTGTGGCCTGGACAAGGGGGCAGAGTGTACCCTTAGCAAGTTTGCTGATGATACTAAACTGGGAGGAGTGACTGACACACCAGAAGGCTGCGCTGCCATTCAGCGGGATCTGGACAGGCTAGAGAGTTGGGCGTAGAGGATCCTAATGAAGTTCAACAGGGGCAAGTGTAGGGTCCTGCACCTAGGGAGGAATAACCCCAAGCACCAGTACAGGTTAGGAATTGACCTGCTGGGAAGCAGCGCTGCAGAGAAGGACCTGGGAGTCCTGGTGGACAACAAGCTCTCCATGAGTCAGCAGTGTGCCCTTGTGGCCAAGAAGACCAATAGGATCCTGGGGTGCATTAAGAGCAGCATGGCCAGCAGGTTGAGGGAGGTTATCCTTCCCCTCTACTCTGCCCTGGTGAGGCCACATCTGGAGCACTGTGTCCAGTTCTGGGCTCCCCAGTACAAGAAAAACAGGGCACTACCAGAGAGAGTCCAGTGGAGGGCTACAAGGATGATTAGGGGACCGGAGCATCTCTCATATGAGGAAAGGCTGAGGGAGCTGGGTCTGTTTAGCCCGGAGAGGAGAAGACTGAGAGGGGATCTCATCAACACTTATAAATATCTAAAGGGCGCATGTCAAGATGATGGGGCCAGATTCTCTTCTGTGGTTCCCAATGACAGGATGGGGGCAATGGGCACAAACTGGAATAGAGGAAGTTCCATCTCAATATGAGAAAAAACTTCTTCACTTTGAGGGTGACCGAGCACAGGGACAGGCTACCCAGAGAGGTTGTGGAGTCTCCTTCTCTGTAGATATGCAAAACCTGCCTGGACATGATCCTGTGCAACATTCTGTAGGTGATCCTGCTGTAGCAGGGGGTTGGACAAGATGATCTCCAGAGGGCCTTGCCAACCCCTACTATTCTGTAATCCTGTATTCATATGTCTTCAATTTATTAAAAGAAAAGAAAGGGGAGGTGAGGAGATGACATCCACAAGGAGTTCTGGTTTGTTACCCAAGTTGTTCTGAGCAGTCTTTCCAAAACTGTTAGATTTTTTTTTTTTCCAGAAAATAATGCAGGTGAAACAGGAAGTAAAGCTTCAAAAAAGCCCTTTCTTTGAGGTGGGGGTTTAATATATTACATAGTTAGCAGTGTTTAAATCAAATTTACTCTTTTCTCTCTTTTTAATTCAAGAATGGATTGGGGTTTTCCCCTTCCCTTTCCCCTATCAGTCAAACATATCTTATTTGCCTGACCTATTTCTTTCAAGTAAGGAAATATGCCTGTGTTTTCAGGAAAGTTAAATTTGTGTAAAATTAGTGTATTCACCTACTGGTTATTGATTTAGCCTTTTTATTTTAGTAGTTCCTGTGGAAGAACTCTCAAAATAAAAGCTGTGTCTGCCCAGTGAAATAATCCCAAGTCTGCTAACAACCATGGTCATGAGAGTCCCCTGAAAGGAGACAACTGTAATGCAGATGTTTGCAGGTATCTGCTGCCTATTTCAGTTTTCTTAGAGCGTGGATTTTCTGGGAAGTTAACCATTTTGGCATTTAGGTTAAGACTCTAGCTGGACCTAGCCTGGCTGCCTCTTTGCAGTCCTTCAGCCATTTATTTGGCATCTGGGAAGAGTTTGGCAGGAAGAGGCTGAGCTTGAAGCAACAGGTGATCGCTACTATCAGTAAAAGTTGTTTGATACCAAGCTACTCTGATCTCTTGTCTCTTCTTCTACCTCCCTGTTTCTTCTACAGAACATTTTTGTAAGCATCCATTCTAGATGGTGTTCTGTGGCAGTGTTTAGCAACGTAGTGCAGATGAAATAGAGCAGCTTTTTAGAGAATAGTTGTTGGAGAAGGCTTGATGATATGCATTTCAGAAGGATTTGTTTCATGCCAACTCTAGTCTGGTGCCCTGGAGTTTTAATCTTTGTTTACATCCGGAGTGTAGTAGGTGCACTCCTGAAATGCATTTTCATGTTTGGTTTCATCCAGTTCATATTTCCTGAGACTCCTCTGTGATGCTTGCTGAAGTGCAGTTAGTGGGGACATCGAAGAATTTCTGCAGAAGCGCATTCCTGATCCCAACCACAGTGTTAGTGTAGACATGCCCTACAGTGCTGTGGAAGTCATTGTAAGGTGTTCTTCCAGGACTGGGTGGAAAAGAGATACAATCGCATCTTTCCTAGTTGGAGAAGGAAGAGTTGAAAGGCAGAGAGGTATCCTTATCCCTTGCTGTGTTACTCTCTGTTTCAGCTTCCTTTTCTTCAGTGATCCTTTTCCTCAAGTGTGTGCAGTAATTTCTGTCTTGGTCTTGAAATATCCTCCTTTCTCATTCCTGTATGTTTAGTGCATTGGAAGTACATATGTAGTGGTTGGGATCTGCAGTATCAGACCTAGCATCTCCAGGTAACTGAAGAGATTCACTTACCTTTAGAGATGAACATCAACTCCACAGTAAATAATTTACTAAGCTCTAAAACATGTATACACTTGAGACGTTTGTCTTTGTGACCAATGGTTCCTAGGAAGTCATCTTATCACTTATCAGAAGATGCTGGTAGTGTTTTGTGCTCCCAATTTAGAGCACCGAATTTGGGAATTTTAGATTCAGGAACAATGTTTTCTTCAGCAGAGACTTCAAGTAATGACTGGCCTCATAAATTAACTCTGGCACTGCTCCAGCATCTGCATACATCCATACCTCAAATAACTGGAGAGTATGAATGTTGTACATTATACTGGAATTTGTTTGTACATCTTAAAGATGAGGTATAGTTAGTTTTCAAACACCGTGATCTGGGTTCTCAGATTCTCCAGAAGGCCTTGTGCGTAGTTCTGATTTAGTGTGTGTTTATCTACAAACAATTCAAGCAAAACTCCTTAGCAGGATCATAGTTGCCTCCATTCAAGGTTAGGGAGTTCATATGAGTGAGCTGTAAGTTTAAGAAAGGACAGTGAAATGGGATCCTTGGGGACTGACCTGTATCTGAATGTTTTGGGACTACAGGTTATCAGGGCAAGTGTTTTCTTATCCTTGGTTAGGGCCATCATGATCCTGACAACAGTACAGCTGTAAATATTGCTGATGAAAGCCTTTATGTCAGCTTATGTAGGAACTCTGATTTTTTGAGGACTGTACTATAACATGAAACTTTAACTTTTCTGGTCTCTGTAGTGTGCTAGATGATTGTGTCAGCAGAAATCTGTTCGGAAACCATTAGCCAAAGCCAAATCTAATCCTCAGCCTTTGGATGTTTTCCCAAAATGGGGATTTCCCAAAACAGCTTGGTTTTGATAAGCTACAATACCAATTTCAATAGTTGCTGTAGGATCAGTAAAAGCCAGAGGTCCATTCTGAACGACTCATTTGTATTGATCATTACTGCTCTGATGCACATTCTACTTATCCGTATGGCTTCAGGATCGTAACAAAACTCAGAGAGGGTCTGTGTGTGGTTCTGATAATAGCAACAATATGGACCCAGGTGGATTTGAGTCTTGAATCTAATGAGCATGCTCTTTCAGTGGTCCAGCTTGGTTAGATTTATGTTTAGAACAACAGATGGATCATTTACCTGCACCGATATCTCTGTATTTGAGTTCCTCGATGCTGTCTACCTGTTTTATTTATGACTGATTGCTTCACAGAGACAAATAATCTAGCATGCTAGCAGGGGGAGTCTAGTGGAAAAGGTTTCTGTTTGGGAAAGATGTTATCTCTTCTTGCCAGGAAAACAAGAGCTCTCTGCTATATTGGGCTACATAACTTCCTTTAAATAATTTGATCCATTCCTTCTTTCTGGGTAAACTTTGCAGTAATAGCTGCAAGAATGTCACTGCATTGTGTAGTCGGAAGTCTTCGAAGGACCTAAGGAGAGAGGACTCCTCTCATCATTTCAGAATTCCCTGACTTTACTAGTTGCATGAGCCAGTTTCAGGGAAAATGCTGCAGCAAAACCATGATCTTATGTGACGTTTATTGATCTAATTAAAGCTTTTGTGTTTTGGTTTGGGGTTTTTAACTCAATAGGTTGTGAAAGAAGACTTTTGTTAAACTTTGAATTTCCAACCAAGCTTTCTTTGGTGACCGGATGACAGCTGAGGTAATGGAAAATTCTGTTTATTGTCACAGAAGATTCTGTGCTGATTCCCACTGTCATTTCTGTTGGTTTTGTTGGTTGTGCTGATGGTCAGTCATATTGTGGAAGGTTTGACAGAACAGTATTTGTTTTGTGCCAATGAAAAATCATTCTACCTGCAACAGTCCCACATTATTATGCAAATGGTAGATTCATTGATCATTTTGCTTTGGTTTCACAATTATTTTATATAAAACCAAATGCCAGCTTCCTGCACTGAGGGATGAGTATGTGTGCCCAGTTACAATAAACAGTTTAACATCTGGGAAGATATTTTGCTACTGTAGTAAATTGCTGTCACAGAACACCATGACTGAAGATGAGATTACCCACTGTATGCGTGGTCTCATGCTGCCTGTGGACATGAAACTAAGCCCTGAGCTTAATGTCTGTTGTGCTGTCATGCTCTCAGCACTCCAACATGGCTGTGAGACAGGAACAGCAAATCTGTGCCACACCAGAAGGCTCGATCAGTTCCAGATGTGCTATACTTGGTGTATCTGCAAGATGAAATGTCAGGACAAGAGTTCCAGCACTGAAATCCTTAAAAGATACTAAATGTTTGGTAGTAACAGCATACTTGTAGAAGCCTGGGTATGATAGCATGGTCATAGCCTCGTTCGTATGGCTGACGTGAGAAGTCACACGGCTCTCTGTGATGATGAAGTAAAGTAAGCCATCTACTTCCTCGATACAATCAATGTAAAGACAGTACGAGTCTAATTTTAAGGGTTAATGGATTAACCCTTTCAGGTGGGAAGCAACAGCTTATGGCAGAGCAAGATGGTATCAGATGTCTCTTGCTGTCCTACACCATTCTCAAACAAGATGCTCACAGTTCAGGTGGGGACTTCAGGTCATACAAAGCACAGGCAAGATCCTGCATGGACAGTGTCGCTTGTCCCACGTGCTATTGTATCTACGACTCTCCGATCAGTCTGATTTCCAAGGTATTTCCAAGATCATTGTTGGTGTGACTTTATTGTCATCCATCAATGTGAAGTGATGGTCACATGCTGATAAAAGTAATTGAAACTTCTGTTAGAAACATTGAATGTATGTTCTCTATTATCTTTGGTGAAAACTTCTTTCCTGGTGCCCCAGGATTTATAGAAACATATTGTTAAGCTAAATACAGATTAAACTTATCAAAACAAGGCTACTCTCTGGCATTATCCAGAGTTTCTGGTGTAGGTGGTCTCTGGCTTCATTCACCCTGTTTATCTTCATGTTTCCTTCCCTAAACCAGATCCCTCTCTGAGTAAAGTAAAGTCTTGTACCTTGTGAGACTGACTTTTTATTGTGACTGGAAACAGTTGTTCAAGTGTATTTCAAGACTCTCTTCATGGTGTTTGCTGAATGAGTAACAAAGGCTTCAATAAGTGCCTCTTGAGTACTCAAGCCAAGAAAGATCTTTCTGAGTGGGTTGGGGCTTGCTCTGCCCACACTAATTCCTTCATGGCCTGTCTGGCAGATGTTCTACACCAAGAATGGGAAAAAGAGCAATTTTGTGTTTAGGCTTGTGGGCCAAATGTAGACTGTGAGTGGCAGCGTGGCATCCATTCTTTTTAGGCAACCCTCATCAACTTTGTTACTGACATAAGTGCTTGCAAACCCCCAAAATTGAAGTTGTGTGGATATTCAGGAGGAAGAAAGTGTGGCTATATACCTTACAGTAGCTGTGGCTCTTCAGGACTTACTCTCCACATGTGCTATGTGTCCTGCCTTCCATCTGTTGTGATCAGAAAGTTGCTCCTGAGATTCTTGCTCTTAAATATAGGTTACACTTTTTTATTGCAACAGAAAGCAAGGTGTGCAAAGTGAATGCTGGGCTTCAATGGCTGTATCTCTTTCAAAAGAATGCAGTCATACATTCCTGGGGCATATGTGGAATCCACATGGACGAGGTATCTCAAAGGACCACGGTTTATAGTTTTGATGCACAGAAAGCTCCTCCGCATCACATCAAGAACACTTCTCAAGAAGCACTGGAGTTACTGCCTAGTCACAGGCTGAATGCACTGGACATGAATGACTAAACCCATTTCTTTCTCAGAGCTAGTGCCTTTGCTAGGCATTAACGCTGACACATGAGGCAGAAGGGCCTTGATGGACCTTGGGAAAATATTGGCTGCAAGAGAATTACCACTGCCATTGAGACAACTAATCCAAGCTGTGATGCTCGCACCTTATGTTCAGCAACATGAACCCCCTAGAAGGAAGCTGTGAAGTGGATAAATTTACTGTGTGGGCTGCATGAAGGCTGCAAGTTGCATAGTGTTGGTGTGACCTGTTGGGAATGTATCATGGTGTTTAATAACCATTGCAGAAACAGCTCAGGGATGTGCTGGGATCCTGAAGATCTTGGATTCAGGTGTGTTGCTGAATTCTGTGTGGGAGTAGGTTGTTCTGGCTCCACTGAAGCCAGAAATGTGCTGGGGCGGGGGGGGGCTGGTGGGTGTATTTCTAATGGGCTTAATTCCTATAGAGAAATGGTGGTGTTAAAATAGACTTCAGAGTTACAATATACCTGGATAAAATAACAGCAGAATTGAAGTGGTGAGCATCACTACTATTTTAATCCATTTTGCTTACCAGCATCACATGCTGGCAGGCTGCCTTGGCATAGAAACTCCACTTTTTTCCTTCTTTAAGCCAGCAAAGTCCTGACTCAAAGGGCTTCACTCTAGTCTCTACTTGCCTTTGAGGAGATGGATTAGCTGAAGTGTGAATGTCGTCTTTGTGGTTTATGAGGATGTTTCAGTAGATGATGAGTGGATTGTCAAGGGAGATCTCTGGGTGGCCTGAGAAGATTTAATGGATGATGGAAGGTGTGTGGGGGAAGGGTTTAGCTCTCTTTACACTATTTTTTATTTTAAATTAATGTATCTTCAGCTGAGGATCAGCAGCCAAGAATTAAAATAGAGATTTCTTATCAACTTCATAGAATGTTTTTCTATAGCTTTATAGAAAATAACCAAATATGCACCGTCACGGCCATTTTGGTCTGTTAATTTTAATCTGATTTTGGGTCTTTGTTGTCTGCCTTGCAGTTTTCTGGTCCTTTAGTATTATTTCTGCAAGAAGAGTTTTGCTCTTTGGTTAAGCAAAAAAAGAAAAAATCTCAGAATATGTTTTACCTTCTATTTCTTTGATGCTTTTGAGCAAGTTGCTTAACTGTGCTTTGCCTCAGTTTCCTTTGCTATAAAATGAGGCATAGGAAACTCCATTACACAGGTATTGGGAGGCTAAACTAATATTTGCCTAGCATTTTGAGCCTTCCAGTTGAAGATGCTTTCACTTAGCGCTGAGTTAGAGTATTTCTTCCTGAGATGCTCTATTAGCAGTGCTTGTGGCATAAACAAACATAGTGAAATGTGCTGGAGGGCAGACAGTTCAATCCAGAGTAATAAATAACGAATCCAATGAAAGCGTCAAAGTTGTCTGCTTCATGGAAACCTGTAGGCTATTGCTTTCTAACTTGATACTTTTTTTTCTGCTGCAAAATGCCTGAAAATGTCCCAAAAGAAACTTACACTAGGGTCTCTACTGTCGCTCCTTAATCTTTGTCTCCTTGCAGCCTGAAAGTGAGGGCCTCTGGCAAGGATCTAATATCAAAAGAAGGGTAATGCCACTACAGGGAGGGGAAAAATAATTGCTAAATTTCCTGAACAGTAAGCAGTTGGAATTTGGGTGGGTTTTTTTAAGGAGCTAGTCCCTCTGCTCTTTTGGCCCTTGCTGTGCTGGTGGATGTCTCCAGGGTGGGATGCCTCTCCCCACCCCGAAAATAGCAGCCAATGGAGAAAACAGGTCCGGCGGGTAACGTGTCACAGGGGTTAAACAGCGGTGGGGAGCGTTGCTCAGCCGGCGTGGGTGGGAAGGAGCTTTCCTGCTGCCGGGGAAACTGCGACCCGCGCGGGTCCCCCCGCGGGCGGCGGAGCGCAGTGCGCGGCGGTGGGCGCCAGGGGGCAGCCGCGGGCGCGGCGGTGGGGAGGGCAGAGCCGCCCCCTCCGCTGCTCCAAGGAGACGCCGCTCAGCCTTCCAACTTCAAACTAGTCCCCACGGGGAGGGAGCCTGGCTCAGCCCCTGTTATTTGCGGTGTGAGTACAGGAGGTCTGCCATCAGCTCCGTGCCGCGGCGCTGCGCGGCTCCGCAGAGAGGCTGGGCCGTGTCCCGGGCTCCCCTCATGGCCTCTGGGCATCCAGCGAGCACTCCCAAACGTCAAAAACAAACAGGAGGCGTCTTGACGCTCAAGTTGCGCGTCGCCTTTCCGAGCACCTTGTCCTCTCCTTCCCCTTCCTCTAGGAGGATGCTCGCTTACTGCGCGGAGCAGAGCCCGAACACTGAAGGTCATCCTGAGCTCTCGGCATCCCGAAGGGCACTTTCCTCGCCCTCCCGCAGATTTCAGAGCAGAAAACGGGGCAGATCCTGCCCCACCTTCGGGGTAGTGAAGCCCTGCAGGTGAAACGAGGGTGACTCCAGCCCCTCTCCCGATGCTTGTTCCCCAGCACTTTCCCTCAAACGACCCGGAGGTTGGGAAGGATTTCGGTGGCCGAGTGGTTTGAAGCATACGGGAGAGGACTGTGCAGGCGCGATCAGATCTGCTCATAGAGAGTTATTTGCTAAGCCCTGCCCGCTTCCCTAAACACGAAAAATACTGGACGAGCCGAAGACTGGCCCGAGCCGTCACCTCCGTAACGTGGGGAAACGGGGAGAAGCGTGCTACATTGCCCGGGAAACCTTTTGTTGTTATGTTTTCGAGAGAGGGCAATAGGATCGATAGGGCAAAATACACCTGATCCTGCTAATTGCAGCGAGGACAGAATGAATACATCGGCAGATAAAGACGCCTGCCTTCTTTTGTTGCAGTACGAGCTCCGATACACGACCTTTTCCTCTTGGCTTTATTTGTTTCCCGCTGCCTCCGCCGGGACGAGCTAAATATGCCTTCGAGAAAAAAAAAAAAAAAANGAGTTTGGAAAGCCACGTCCGATCATGCCCCTGTATCCCAACCTTCAGGCTCTTTCAGCCTCACAGTGCGATGCTAAACCTCTCGTGGCCCTGCATCTCCTTGTCTCCGCGGGGTCGGAGCGTTGCAAGTCTCCGAGCCCCGGTGTGGCCGGGGTGGTGATGGAGGAGAGAGGCAGCAGCCAGGCGGAGAGGGTCTAGTCCGGAGCCCTTCGCCTCTGCCGTCCTTCTCAGGCCCCAAACTCATGGGTGGGCAGATCTGCACGCATCTGTGTCCCCATCCAGGGACTCTCGGGGGGTTAAAGCAAGGCAATGATTGACTCCATCCTATTTCGGCCAAAGCAAGCGTGTTTTGCTGACGCAAGGAATAAAACCGCGAATTGCACCCCGTATTCTAACATATCCCGCAGTTCGAGTTCTTTGGGACGAGCGAGAGGTTAAACTCCAGGTTCACGTGAAAATACCCCGGAGACAACGTGCGTGGGGGAGGCGGGGGAGGCAGCAGCGGCGGAGGCACTGCAGTGCTCCTGCTTTTCAAGCATCTCAGCGGGGAAAATTGCAGCAACTTCCCGACGACGAAAACCAATTTCGGGGAGAAAAGAAAACAGAAAACAATTAGAGAGTTGATACGTTTCGAGAAATTAAGCCTTGAGCGGCCGGTACCGTCCCGTGCAGGGTACAGCGTTAGCTGCCTTAGCTAATCCCGCTGAGCATTTTTATTCATATCTCGGCAAAGCCTGGCGGGTCCCACCGCTCTCCCCGCGGTTGTAGCGGAGGCTCCGGGTGCTGGAGCCCGCGGCGTTGCGGTGCCGGGGGCGGGTATCTCACCACTCCGGCGGCTCGGAGCAGCCGGTCTGTCCCCCCTGCCCCTCCTGGTGCTCAGCCCGGGCGGGAGCTCTCCGCTCTCGGCTTCTGGAGTCCCAAGGGTCAGCCCCAGCGAGTATGTTTTCTGCCGCTTTTATTTCAGGAGACTGAGGCGCCTACACCAGCGATTCGCGTTGTGCCTCTCAAACTTTCCCCAAGAGTTGTTGTGTCCGAAATAAATTTTCTAAACGAGCGTTTGCCTCGCAAGTACGGATATAATCTTCCTGGGCTTTCTTTTTAATGGCTTCCATTGAATCGATGCTACAAATCTCTTTATCTTATAGTGCAATGCGGAATGTGGCGTTGTACACATATGGTTTAGTTTTTTCTCCCTAATTCTTGCGAGCCGGGCAGCTTTGAGCCGGGAAAGGCATATTTATACGTATTTGACTCCTTCCACATTCTAAGACGCTGCAATGGTATAGGGAGGTTTGGAAGATCCGTTGGGGCAGAGAGATTAAACTACGTTTCGGGCAAATGCACTTTAAAGCGGATTCCGAGGAAGAGAGTCTATCCTTAAGACAGAGCTAAAAATGTCCTGGAAAATCGTTACTGCGGAAAATAGGCTAAGCACGGAGCGATCAATTGCCATGGCAAACAGATCAAGAATAAGAGTTAAGATCCCGTGTGAAAAAAAAAAAATAAATAAATAAAAGAAAGAAAGAAAGACAAAAAAGAAGGAAGGTACGTGTAAAGCCGCTTATAAAACAGGATGCGTGCAAAGCCGAGGGAGCTGTGGGGCGTGGGTGCAGACGGGGCGGCTAACGCGGGGTCTGGCGCGCAGTGCGGTGTGCAATGCGGGCGTACCCCGCAGGGGTGAAGGTAGAGGGGAAGCGGTGGGGGAAAGGAAAGGTGTCAGGCAGCCTGCCCGCGCTCAGGTACGGCCGGGCCGGAGCCGGCAGGCCGGCCCCCGCTGCCATTCCACGTCGTCCTGATGGGGTCGGAGGCTCCCCGCCTGGGGATGTGTTTTGGGAACCCCACAGCCGACAGAAAATCACGCCACCTGGTCCCCACAAATCATGTCTGTGTGTGTGTGTGTGTCCCCGGCCCCGGGCGAGCAGGGGGGCTGCGAGGGCTCCCCGCGCCGGTCCCGAAACTCATTCCAGCTCGGAGCATGCACCCAGGGGCTCGCCTGCCTCTCACGCCGTGTGTGTCTGTGTGAGCGTGTGTGTTTGCGTGCGTGTGTGGGGGAGCGTCCTGTGTGTGTGAGGATGCGTTAGGCTGCCGTGTCCGTGTCTGGTTTCTGTCTGAAGGCATCTAGAAGTGTTGTCTCTGGTCTCCACACGACTCGCGGGCAAGGCAGAGGGGGTGAGTATGAGTGATGTAGCCCCTGGTTGTGACCCCTCTTTGTGCTGTTTCTGAACTGCCAGACCATCTTGTCTGGTGTGTGATTTTTATCTTCAGCTGCTCAGGAGGAGTTTACTCCGCGTTCTGCTTCTTCCTCTGAACTTGACAGGGAAGTGTCGGTGCGGTTTTATTTCGTGCAGGCAGTGCCTGCAAAAGCTATAAATGCTCCCATTCAAATCAATAAAACCGAGTAAACTCCGGTCTCTGAATTGTGCCACCCCCTTCCAAGCTGAACTCAAGCTCCTTTTCTAAGTTGCAAACTCCTTCCGTGTCCCTGCCTGCCGATGTGTGCATCTGTCTGTCGATCTGTCTACCTTTGGGGTTGGGCTTTCTGGGAGTGGCAACCCAGGTCCAATCAATGAGTATTCAATTATATGTCCAGTCCTTAAGCAGTTTGGTTTGGGTGGGTTTCACCCCCGCCCCTCGAATTCGTTCTTACTTGAGTAATGAGGCAATGAAAGACCCTCTCCTTCCTGAACAGCTAAGGCCACCAAACTAAAACCCAATTACAGCAATCAAATTCAGAGGGCTTCTTTGAAAGAAATGTGTTTGTATTTATATCTATATACACGAACATAGATCCGTGAAAAGCTCCCGAGCCGCGCCAGCGTGTAAACGAGGTGCCAACCCCTGTATTGCATGAAGAGAGATAACATTCATCTTCCTCCAGGCGCAGTTGAAACAGGTTACCAGTTTACTGTTACTAGGTTTTTTCCTCCAGAAATAAACATGATCTGATTTCTGAAATAGTTGCGTTCCCCCCCGGTATTTCCCCCTTTTCTGTGATGTAGCTGCCGTTGCAAACGGGAGACGAGCAATTTCTAAATCTCGTATCACGATTAGAGGTCGAGAAGAGTTAATGCTGCCACTCCAGCTCTGTTTCCAGACAGACATATTTTGGAAAATGGCAATATACTGAAGAGAAGGCGCTCCCCGAAAGGACGAGCCGCTGGGCGTTTAGCCGTGAAACTGTGGCGTGGGGAAGCTCTGCAGCTGCGGAGATCCCGACCCCGATTGCTCTGTAGCCATTTACGATGGTTATTTCTACCGAGTGCGGGAAGGCGGGAGGGTCAAGCTCTTGCTGCAACTCTGCTCAGGTTTACGGCCGGGAACCGCAGGGAACTGTGCTGTAAAGCCGAGATCTTAAGAGCCTCTGCTTTGGCAGGGAAACACCTCGAGACCTGGTGGGACACCACGATTCATGGAGCGCCGCCGAGGTGTCTTCTCTCCAGCGAGGCTCTGGGGCTTGTGCGGCGTTTTGGTCTCGGTCTCTCGGGGCGGGGGAAGTGTTTCCTAAATTGTTTTCCAATGCCGAGGTTAAAACGAAAAGGCGTCCTTTGAAGCGTCGCTTATGAGACGCCCCGGGCAAACCTGGAAACCAAGTCGCCGGGGATCGGTCGTGAAACCTAAAGAGGGGACGGGGAGCCTGGAAAGCTTTGCAGCAGCAAAGAGGATTAATCGCGTAACACCGGCTAGACGGCGTCCGCCCGAGACGTGCGTTTAAAAATCAGAACAGGATAAAAAAACACTCTAACGCCCCCCCCCCCGGNAGTGAAAATGCCACTACGATAAAAGCGAATGCTGCAAAACCTGCACCGCGCAGGCCGATCCGCATGCCCGGTGTCAGGGCGGAGGGAGGAAGGTGTGACCCAGACGTGTGGCATCTGCCGGCGTGGCCTTCGCCGGGGCTCCCCCGGGCCAGCGGGGGAGGCGACGGGCGAGGCTGCGACCGCGAAGCGGAGCCGAGTATCGCGCAGCTCCAACGCCGGTGCAACAGGCGTTGGGAGGGGAAGGATAGCCTCGGGGGCAGACCTGCGACTAAAGGCCCGGAGCCCCGGCCTCGGGTGTGAACTGGTTTTGCGCTCCTGGTGACCCAGCTCGGCCTTTTTCGGTGCTGGAGGATAGTCTCAGAGCTGCTGTTCTTTTCCCGAGCAGAGAGCAAAGCGCTGCGATTTCTTCTCCGCGGCTCTCTGGGTGGTTCCTTTTCCCTCTCTGCTTTTATACTCTTGTCCATTGACTTTTAAAAGTTCGCAAAGGTTTCTGTTCCTGGGGCTCCAGATACGTCTCCTGACACTAAAGAGTCGCTATCGGGTTTTTCCCTTTCGCGGGAAACCGCCCAGCCCGTGGGGTTTCTTCTCCTCTGCTCCAAGTTCAAAGACACGGTCCTGAAGTCGTTAAGGGGGCAAAAGGGACAAGTGCGGGGGAGGCACGGGGTCAGGAGTGCAGGGTCGAAGCCTCTGAAGGCTCGCCCTTTTCGGCCTCGGCATTTCGCTGCGGGCATCGCCCCGTCCTTAGGAGCCAGGGCTTAAGGGACACGGCGGGGGAAGGGAAACGTCATGGTATTTCTCTTTGGAAACACTAAGGAGATGGCACTGAGGGCCACCGACCTCCCGAAGAAGCGACCCTGGCCGGGAGCAGGGCTTGAGGAGAGCGCGGTTTTCCCACCCTCTCTCTTCTCCCTTCTTGGGATGCATGAACCTGAGGGTCCCGGAGCAGGCATATAATAAATAACAAGCGGAACAAACATTTCTCTGCCGCTCCCAGGACCTGCCTTTCTCCGTCCTCTCCATCCCCTGTTAGCCCGAGGGCGTCTGCTGGTGAAATCGTCCTCTCGCCGCCGCCCTCTGCTCCTTCCCTACAAGTTATTGGGTTACACTCGGCTGCCCTGTTATACGGGGCATGTGCTGGGTTGTTAGGAGCCTCTATAAAAGAATAAAGCCTTAGTGGCAGCCCGAGCCTGAAACTCGTTTCCCTACACGTTATAACATAGTCCGCAGACACCGTTTAGTAGCGACGGGATTGGGGCTAGTAGAAAGCCGAGTCTCGTATTATTTCTATTTGATGGAGAGAAGAAAGCCGTGTAAGGTGTTTCCCGCCTCCCTGAGATTTTGTACGGCCCTTTAGGCAGGTTATTTTTTTGGAAAACAGCCACAGAGCCCATTGTCTTTATCTGATGCTTGAAAGATTGGGGAGGAGAGGAAGGAGAAAAATCGTTGTTAAAAAAAAACACTTTGAAGTTGTGCAACTGTTGCTGCTCCAATTTTTTTCTCCAGTTTCCAGATGCACCAGAAATCCTTACTTTGATCTCACAAAGCAGCAATTTATATTTTTTAATTTTTAAAAAAAAAATTGGTTGGGTAACTCAGAGCGTAATGGCAAACATGCCGGGAATGAGGTCATCGGACAGCGCGGGGAGGGCCCGAGGAGGCGGGGAGCGAACGCCGAGAGCGCAGGAATGAGGCGGCGGGGAAGGGGCTTTCTCTCCAAACCAGCCTGGTTGCCGGAACATCTGCTCGGGGCTAGTTTTACATCCCCGCTCGTTCACAAGGGAAAAATCTCTGGCAGCGCACATGGGGCTGGCTGGAGCGTGCGAAGGGACCTTCCCTCCCCTGCGCCTGCCTGGGGCTGACGGAGAGCGCGATGCCACGGAGAGAGGCGCGCACACGTAGGATTGCGAGGAGCTCAGGAGCTGTTAAAAGCGCGGCTGGGGGACATGGCAAGGGCCAGAGCAGACGGGAGATGTGGGGGCCACTCTGCTTTCGCTGCTGCATGGCCAACCCTCTTTGAGCGCTCCCCAAAAATGGGTCGCCCCAGACAAGATCACGGAGCTCGCGTCTCTTGCATCGCTCCCAGCTCAGGGGTGCGTGGGGTGGCGTTACCAAAGCCAATCCGACTCGGTGCCTGCGCCCGCCGGGGTGGGGAGAGCTCTCTTTCGTCTGCTCCCTCCTGCCCGGAGGCGCCTGGACCGGCATCCCGGTCCCTACGGTCACGGCCGCGGCCGCCGCCGGGCCCGCGGTGATGGCAGGGCCAGTGCTAAGAGCGCCCTGACGGGAGCAGCAGGCTGCCAGCTGCCTCCTTGGGAGGGCCTGGGGGTCTCCTCGGGCCGGCCCCCTCCCTGACCGAGTCACAGTCACCTGCCTAAGTGCTTGACTCCCAGGAGAGTCCCACCCGTGCGGAGGTCGGGAGTTTATTTTACTAAGGAAAATAAAATGCGAGGAAGGGGGAGGAGGGAGGGGATGGACCCGAGAGACTCCGACCCCATCACTCTCCCACTGAAAAACAAACAGCGCCGTGTCCGCGGCGTGGGCTGTGTTGAACCCGGCGTTGAACTCGGGTGATTTTCTTGCTGGGCAATCGCTGCCGCTGCCTGGCTTTTCCATCCCGAAGGTACCGGTTCGGGTCAGCCCGCTGTCCCTACAGCCCACGCGAAGCCTGGAGTAGCTCTCTCGGGAACCCGTCGTGCCCCCGTGGGGATATTTCCAGAACCTATCCCACCGGGTAGCCGCGCTGGAGGGATCTCGGGCCGGGCTCTGCTTCTACCGTGCCTGGGGGCGCCCCGCTCGGGATGCGCAGAGGATGCGCCCTTCTCCCTCCCTTTGCGCGGGTGGAGACAGACCCACAGCAGCCGCCTGCGACCAGGATTTCGGTGTAAGGCAACCTGGACCCACGGAAGCCACCGGCACTGCGAAGCCCTGGCTCCGATCCCGCTGGCGAAATCGCCCAGGCAGAGCAGGGCAGACACATCCCCGCGGGCTGGGTCCTGGCGTGGGCTGGCGTTTCACCGCGAAGGATGCGCCGCCCGGCAGCGATGGACCGGCGCTGCCGCAGCCTCCCTCTCCCCTGCGCGGTGCGAACCGAACCGCTCGTTGCCTCCCCCGCAGCGAGCCCCGCAGCTCGGGCGCGGCGGGGCAGGGGTGCCAGGAGAGGAGCATACACCAGCGGAAAGGCGAGGTGCCCGCGGGAGACAGGAGGAGACCTGGGGGCTGGCGGCGAGGCACGCAACCGGCTCCCACCGTAGCCTCGAGTAGAGAACTGCGAGCCAGGAATCTGTGGTCTCCAGGGGAGGGGGCAACCCGGTACCGCTATAAGTGGCCCTTCCCTGGGAAACAGTATCGCAGTGACTCGCGGGCGAGGTGGCGGGATCTGTCGCGACGGTTCAAAAACCGTATTTTTAAAAGGGGAGAAATGGGGAGGGGGGAAGAAACGACAGAAACGAGATGCTGACATTGAGGAGTCGCAGGGAGACATCAACAATTGGTGCCTATAGACCACATCAAAGGACTGCACAGCAACAATAAAATGCCTCGAAATACTTCTTAATGCAATGTTTGCATTGGGCAAGTCCACAAATGACGCCGAATTTACCATCACAGGGGAAAGAAAGCAGCAGATGAGGAGGTTTAGCCAACATTCCTCTGAAACCCGGCTTTAGAGGGAAAAGAGAGGAAGGGAGAGGGAGAGATTTTTATAATCCTGAAAGGCAAGAGGAGAAACCACATCAACGCAAAGCGAGCAAATGCAGCAGAGCAGGATTATCAAGGCACAGAGGTATCTTGATAAATGGACCGATCTGCAACATGTGTAAAGAAGAAAACTTCCAATCAGGATTGCTACGGGGGCATTTTTGACTCTGAGGTTATTGCTCGGCCCTGCTGTTTTAAGAAGCCGAACTTGGCCCCCTTGCGCATGCGCCCCCTCCCCCGGGGTGGATTTGGGGGCACCCACAGCCCGGGGCTCGTCCCGGTCGCTGCGTTCTTTCCTGTGGCGGGACGTCCCGGTGCGGGACGCCTCTCGCACTGATGAGGAAGGAGGGAAACGGGGGCAAATGTGTGTGCTGGCGAGGGGAAAGCCTCCAGGTTCCGGTCAGTCTCTGCCAAACAAGCAGTCACACTCAGATGAGCGCTTAATTGCTATTGTGTTTTTGTTTTCCAAAGGCAGAACTCCTATTCCCCGAGCGCGGCTGCAGTGTGGCACAGGCTGGCTTTGTCTGGTTGCTGTGCGGCCGCTCTCGTCATGCTGATCCGGCCAGACTGAAGCCCAAAGTCAGGAGTACCTATTTAGCCGCCTGCCACCTACGCACGAAAGAATCGCTGGATGCAGGCGGCTGAACACCGCCTTGCATGGGCAGCGGGCCCGAGCCCTGCAGCGGTCTCCCTCCCTCCCTCGCTGGCTGCTCACCTCCGAGGAGATGAAGCCTCTCTGCACCCCGATCTGTGCTGAACTGCCAGATCCCGCTTCTAAATTTGTTTTGTTGCCCCTTCTCTCGTGGGCGAGCTGCTGTCTCCTCCGCAGCCGCCTCTCCCACCTCACCCGCCCGAGCTGCACCGCAGCGGGCTGGCCGCGTCAGGCGAGAGTCGGCGCCTGCTGCCAGCAGTGCCTTTCCCAAAGCCGGAGCCAGTTGCGGCTGAGCCGCCTGCGTTGGTTTCACGGGAAAACTCCCAGTTGTTGCGCCCACCTCGGGCAGCCTCGGAAAGCGCTGCCGGGCTGCCTGTCCTCGCCCCGGCCGGCCGGGGAGCTCCGCTCTCCCGTGCTGCAGGGATGTCCCTGCCATTCGACCCCTGCGGACAGGAGCTGGCTGCTGCACCCCCGCCCCCTGCCCGCAAAATATTGTCTGCGAGAGCCTGGAAGGAGACATTGCGGGAGAAGACGAGGCGGGGCTCCTGGGGCGGGCTGGGCAGGCCGGCTGGCGCATTGCGGCTTTGGCGTCCCGCTAACGCTTGCCCCCGACCCCCCGCCGGCCCCGACCCCCCGNCGCGGCTTCGAGGCGAGGTCTCCCCCGGGCCATGGAGAGAGAAGATAAATTCGCTCGTAATATCAGTATCGCGATAGAAAGTGACCCCGACGGGAAAGCTACCAGCACCGAGGCAGGAGCGGGGAATCTTTGTAGGTTTCCGCGCGTTTACTGGGAATTACCGGGATGAGCTGTGGGGAGGCAAGAAGGCTGCGCCGAGGGAGGGATAAAGGTCCAGCTAAATCAGGTGGTGCCTCACGGCGGCATCACCCGTCGCCCTCCGTTCACTTCCAAGGTTTCTATCTTCCAGCCGGGAAAAAGCCCTGCGAGGTGGGCAGGGCTCACGGCATACCGCAGGCACTAGAAGCAAATGCTACAGGAACAGCTCAAAATTTAGCCCTGGGAGAGCTCAGTCCCCGGTAGCGTTTCGGTTACTAGAAACTAACAAAAACGGTACTAGAAACTAAAACTCGCTTAATAATAAATCTGGGTAAATTCTGGGCGCGGAGCAAGAGCGGGCGAGGTTTGCGATGCGGAAAGGGAGCCCCGGCCCGGGCCCGACGGATCATGTTCATTTTATGGGGACCAGAGCCGGGTTCCTGGCGTGGCTGCTTTACACGGCAGTCGCGATTCACCTGGGGCGAAATAAGCCGTGTTTGAAGTTCCCGGGGCTGTGCCACGTACATTGCCCGTCTTGGAGGCCGGGGACCACTCTCCTGCTTTTGTGGCCGTGCCTAGAGCTGACAGCGCGGCGGGATAAACGCCTGTTTTCGATAGCAGACTGATCACATCCCGCAGCCACCGCTCCTTTGAATAGTCCCATTAAAGTCCGCTGCATTTTAGGATAGGCCCTACACGGGATTGTTTACAGCGTTATACATCGTGTACGGGGTAAGGGAGCGCACAGACCTCTCTTGGTTCAGAGAGCTGTGCCTTGAAGAGAAAAAAAAAAATCCCCTCTCTATATTTTTTTTTTGACTGAACACACGTTGAAATGTGCGCAGCTCGGCTTTCTTCCCTGGAAAAGCGGACTTTGGATCCCGTCTCGGTAACAAGGGGCCGGTTGTCCGTCTGCAGCGCCCCATACGTGGACCCGCAGCGTTTTCTGGGGAACGCCACTTTTTCGGCGTGTGCGAGGTGTGGGGACAAGGGAAGCGGACGGGGGGGGGACACAAGGCGGGAGCGTGGCTGCCAGGTAGGTCCGGCCTGAACCGGGGGGAGGTGAAAGCAGGCTGGGCCGCTCCCGTTCCTCCTCCCAGCCCGGCAGCCTCAGCTGTGTGCGGGTGAAGCCACAGATCTGCCCAGCCGTCACACTCAGTCCTGCGGGTTGGGAGCCGAGGGTTGCACTGGGGCTGGGGAAAAAAAAACAACAACAAACAAAACAAAAAACACAACCCCACCCAAACTTCAAAACCTTCAATCTACCCAACATTATAATAGCAGCAATAACTTGCGAGGAAGTAGCTCTTCAACGCGCCGTCGTATAAATGCTGTTTGCTACAGGTGTGAAACTGATTTTTTTTTCTTTCCCAGTGGAAAAGTAGAGCCGGGCGCCCGACTGAGAACAGTTATCTTTTAGATTAAAATCTCCCCGCCGGGAGTCGCGCGTGGGCTGCCCCACGCCTAAATCCTGCCCGGCTTTCCTGGTGCTCCTCACATCCCTCCGGCCGCGCTGCAACGAGGCGTGGGGCGATGGGGAAGGCACTCGCGGCCCGGACCGAACTGGCAGCAATAGCGGTGCTGAGCCCAAGCCCGACGGATCTGAGCCCCTCGGCCTCCGGAAGATGCTTGTCGCCTGGTGGGCAACCTTTCCGGACCGGCTTATGGGCCCTGGCTCTGACAGTGAGTCTGGTTAAAGCTCTTGTCCTACAGCTTGCCTAGATACAGACACACTGTGCGCTCTTTCCGAGGTGCCCTCACCCTCTAGATGTCCTCCGAAATCCCATAAGGGCAGTTTATGTCTTGGAGGAAAAAAAACCCAACCAACCAACCAACCAAAAANCTATAGCTGAGTAACTGATAACTCAAAAGAAAAAAAAAAAAAAAAACAAAAAACCCAAAGCACCAAAAAGAACCCAAAAAACCCCAACCCCCCAAAAAAACCCAGCCACCAAACCACGAAAAAAAAACCCAGACCCACGAACCGCTTTGACATCTCTCTCAGTCCCTTCCCGCCGGCCAACACCACCCCCGGGTCCACCTGCAAACGGGGGCAGAGGCAGGAAAAAGGACACCCCGAGGAAACCTCAGCGACCCGCTGCAGATGGAGCCGGAGGAGCGCGCAGGGGGGCGGCGGAGCCCAGCCCCCCCTTCCCCTCGGCACCAGCCTTCCCGTGCGAGCGACCTCGTCTCGCTTTGCCACGTCTTCTCGGGGGGATCAGATATGGCTGCCAGGAACATAACGTGGCGAGCTGTGGGCAGGCTGGCATGGCTGATTAGATCGCTATTTCCCTCCGCGTCCCTCTCCTGTTGCGAGGTGCCGAGCGTAGCGCAACCTTTTTTGGGGAGACCTCTGCTCTCCAGCGGGCTTGCCGGCCTCTGCTCCGTGGAGCTGCCTCCTGCCTCCCGCCACCCAAGAGCAGCAGCCACGCAAATTCACCTGTCAGGAGAGACCTCAGCGCAAGGCAGGGAGAAAATTTGCAGAGAAAGGTCTCTCCCTGAGGAGCAGGGGTGTGTGTGTGTGTGTGTGTGAGATATAAAAAAGAGGCGACAGGAGCAGCCGAGAGTGGGTCCTAAGGAGCCCGTGGGTGTGAAGCGGGGTCTCCCGGGGGGGTAGGGGTGGGAGGGGGAGCACGTCCC